>JAVQKC010025473.1:0-47790 GCA_036025475.1 Philypnodon macrostomus | reverse complement strand
ATAGTCTCCCTGAAGATGTTAGACTGGCCTCTACTCTTACAATGTTTAAGTCCAGGCTGAAAACTGTTCTGTTTAGCTGTGCATATGACAACTGAGTGTGGTTCTTATCTTCAAAATTTTTATTTTTAATTTTAATTCTTGTTAAGAATTCTTGTTTTAAGAAATTAAATTGAATATAACATTTTATCTGCAGGTATTTTTGTACCTATTAATCGGTCATCCCACTCTTGTTACTTGCGTTGGGCTGGCTTTATACGGCAGATGTTTGTCTTTATTAGGTTTGCGGCCCATTTAGTTAATGTGTTTACTGAGGTCAGAGGTGAGGCTTGTGTGTGTTTGTGGAACATGTCTGCTCAATGAGATAGAGATCTAAATGATGAGAATAGGACTGTGTAGATGATTGCTTAAGATAAAGAGTTAGTGCAAATAAAGTTGTCTGTAGCATACCTCATTCTTTCATTATTAGGATCACAATTTAAACACCACACACCAGTGTTTTGACGCATGCCCAGTTAGTTCAGTCACTTCAAAGAAAACCAATAGCCTATAGCCCTACCCTATTTAAATAGCAAATGTAACTCGCAAAATTGTTTATTGAGACAAAAAACAAGCAAATTGTATGTTGATTTAGACCTTTAACTGTTTTGGAACATGAGTAGACTATTCATAAGGTCCAAACAGGCCTGCACATCGACTAAAAAAGGCTTGGGTTATTTTTGGGTTTACCTGTAGAATCGATCATCTCTGAAAGGTGTAAGGTCCTCTTTCAGCTCGTTGTAGGCCTCTTGGAGCTTCCTACAGAAATATTTTAGCTCGGTGTACAGAGGATTTTCCAACCCGGACGAGTAGTCGCTGTCCATAATCACAATGAGCGTCTACTGAAAAATGGCGATGAAAACCCAAACCTAGCATACACTTACACAAAAGCAGCCGACCTTCAGGGACAAAAACAATGATCAGTCCGCATTGTCTCGTCGTTAAAATGAAAATGCAGGCGAGGCTGGTTTGTTTGTGTCGCTTCAGTGAAAGAATAAAAGCGGTGAAAATGAAAATCAAGGGGGCGGAAGCACAGCAGCGTAGGAGCCCAAGGAGGGTCACGTGATACTGCTTCAGCACCATGGACAGAGGGAGAGACGTACAGCTGATGCCAGACAGCCCAGTCAATAAACACTGCATTTTCATAAAGCACCATTACGTCCGGATTCATTGTTATGAAAGTGCTGTTTGACCTTGCGTTGACATGTACACCTTCTCGTTAAATCCAAATCTGTGCTGGGTTATTCCACTTTCGATTGACAGACATTAATAGGCCAGCCTAATAATCAATTTTATTGTCAGTTATGGATTGCTATAAAATAAGAGATATAATATAACTGGATTAAACATGGGCCAACAGCATTTTTATTACAGGTATTGACAATGGACTTTTTTCACCACTAGAGAGAGTTGTAGACTACTGCTTCAAGTCTGGTTAAAGCTGTGGTATCAATTCATTTTCTCTTATCGTGCCCCTAGGTGTATGTCATGTTACCATATAACTATGAATAATGTTTCACCTAAAATATTGTATACACAGAATTTAATCTTCTATAAATCACACGAGTCATTTTTTCTGAGACAGTGACATTTTATTGAAAAGATGTGTCACATAAACAATTATAAAATTTTACATGGCATGCCTATTCATAAAGCTTCAGTCACCAAATCAATGTAGTTTTTTTTCTTGTTTTTGTCCTTTAGGTCTACATCTACAAGTACAAAGCACATCTTCTCTAAAGAAAAGGGGGAAAGCTAAAACCTACGATATCTACAACAGGTTTATGTGAGAAAAGCAATATGCAGTAATCTCTTAAATCAAGTCCAGAGGCATTTTGAACCCAATGACTTACACTTGGCCAGAAGGTTTTTGTGAACTGGAGGAAGTGGAGCTTGTGAATTTAACACTGATGAGTTGATTACAGACAGACCTTGACAAATACACTCTACATAAACATTTTACCACCTACAATAAACTAACTCATTCACGTCGTTCCCATTAAATGAAAACACCACAAAACGCACACACAAATCTGACCATCGCCTCACCTCCTCCCTACAACCCCATCTTGCAATCAGGGTGATAATGTAACTTGTACAAATAAATGTTCAGAAACTGCACAATATACAGAATGTATGGATAACATGTCCCTCAGAAATCAAACTCATAAATAAAATGTACAAAACTGGGATGTTGAACTAAAAATCAACATTGTGATTATTTTCTTTTTAAACAAAAATATTGCACAACTAACAAAAATGTACTTTTAATGACATGCTCAGGGTCTTTTTTTTATAAAAACCTAAGACCAAGCTCTCAAACATGCATCTTAATGCTATGGAAAACCACAATAAAGGATTTGAACATCAAGTATCAGGCCCACATTTGTCTCTTTACGTCTCAAGAAAAGGGAGTTTGGCACAAACATTTATGACAACAATCATACCAACAATTGACTAAGCTGCAATAGATCTAGATGAAGATGTGATACTTATGAAAACCTTCAGTTTAAGAAAAGTAAAATACCCATTTACCAGATTTAATATAAATAGTTGTGACCTTCATTGGAGTTGTATGTTCTCAGTGAAAATTAGTTAAGATAAGATATTTGTGTATCCATTCAGTAAAACAGTACAACAGGCTTTTTGCCACAGTAGACTAAAACACAGTGGAGAAAGTTGTAAACAGCTGTCTGTTAGTCACCTATAGCATCTCTTTACACCATTCACTGATATGTATTTACATCACTTCTGAAACAGTATGAAATGGCATAGGTAAAATATAGAAAAATATTTTCCTCTACCTTGTAACATGTTAAGTGTGGGCTTTAAGTGCAGGGACATCCCCCATCTACACAATCACTTCACAGAAGTGACAGCGGGTGACAATAACTTCATCCAGAGGTTCATATGTTGAGGCCATGGAGACTACTGTGCTCTCGTCACCATGTGCAGATACCCCACTCAGTAAAGGATAACATACAAGTCAAATCTTTCTGCAGTTCTCCAACCTGAATTCTCATTCTTACACAGCAATTTAAACATCAGATCATAGTCTCCCAAATCATGTAAATGGGAGTGAAGACATGACAATACAAGTATACGAGTATGAGACTGCAGATCACAAACAATAAGATTTATGTTAACATTGGTAAACAACTAACTGTACATTTAAGTGTCTGTGTATCTCATTTTCCTTCAAAGTCCCATGGGAAAAACTGGAAAAATGCAATCGGTCTAGCTTCCCAAGATAACAGATGAGAAAATAGTAGTACTCCTGAATTATGCATATGTCCTGACCTCTGCAGCAGAGGGGGATCACGAGATAGTGACAAAAGGAATGGCAGAGAGCACCAACTAAAGACCCTTTAGCCTCCAGCACATCTATTCATGTAATGGCATCCTCAAAGCAAAAGCAGTGTTATAATAAAATGTGTCATTTCACTGAACCTTTTACAGCAATGGATTTCAGTGCCCAGTAGTACCTGTGCTCTGAGAAAAAACAGCTTTCATCTCAAAATATGGTTTTCAAGTATCACGGCTGCTTCATAGACAAACTGCAGTTTGGCAGTTACTCTCTACATAATATACTTGTACTAAAAGCAGCATTTGTTTGCATGGTGATCACCAAAGCTCAGTTCTTTGGCCCTACATGCACTGCAAGGTGCCACTGACTGCCAAATGGAGCAATTCTGATTGCAACATTGGCAAATGCCACTGTGGGAGGTCTAGTGGCAGCTTTAAATAGTGCAGCATGATTGTATCTTTTAACTACAAGGGCTGATTTCTCAAACAGATATTCATGTCAAAGTTGTTCAATTCCCAGATATAACTCAGGGTAATTATTAATGAAATCTCATTTGAGGCGTTGGGTAACATTGGCCAGAGCCACAGCAAAGGCTTGCACAGCAGAGAAGGGGTACTGAAAGTCCAAAATATAGGCATTGCCATCAATACGGCCAAACTGCATCACCTGCAAATAAAAACAAAGGATCAGTACATACATACTGTTAGTGATCTTAGTAAAAGTGACACTTGTTGTACTGCTCTTACCTGTCTGCCCTCCAGTTCAATCTGAAAGTTTTTGGCCGACTCCTGAGTGACCCGTCCACCGAAGTCCAGCTGGTAAACCTGTGTGGCTTCGTTCCACAGCGGCTGCTTATTGGCCATGACGTACACAAAGCCCTGGCTCCCAAACCCTCGGTCCTCCTTCTCATTGGCCTTTCGACACTTGATCTCATCCAGCTCTGTGGCAGCCCTAAGGTTTCTTTTACTTTTCCAGCCCTTCTTACCACTTTGGCACTGGTTCAGCAGCTCATCCCCACTGATGAATAGTTCTGGCTCACTTTCTGAACTGTCCTGAAACTCACTATTGGCTGTGGCTTTACTTAGTTTTTTAGCTTTCAATTGTTCCTTGGGACCTTTAAGCTTCTTTTTGTCTCTTCCTCCAAGTCTTGGACTAGAAATGAGAGAGTTAAAATCACCCAAAGCTCTGCCTTCTTTTTTTGATTTGTTCCCTTCGGACAGCGGTGCCATGTTACCCTCCTCCACCCGCCCTTCCGCTCTCTTACGGCTCTTTTTACTCAGTTTCTCAGAGCGTTGTGGCACGGGGCTCTCGGTTAAGGACAGCACCTCCTGAAACACTTCAGACTCTGCCATGGGCTCAGGCAGCTCTGTGGGCGGGGGCGGAGGTGGGGGCAGTGGCGGAGGAGGAGGGGGGGGCGACATGGCACTTTTCTCAGCTAGGTGGGACGCTTTGGGAGGAAGTGGCACTGCGGGACTGGGCATAGGAGGGCATGGGTTGTAGGTACCCCATGGGGTATGAAGTGCAATGGAGGGAATAATAGCATTTCCTCCAGGATACATGGGTGGGAGAGGGCAACAGGCGAAGTTTGCCAGGTTTGCAGAGTAACCTGGAGGCAGGACAATTGTGGCATCTTGCTGTGTGAAGGGCACCGGTGCTACCATCTCTTTTGGAGAGGAGCAGGGTCGTGGGGATGTTGGGATGGGCTGGAGCTGGGCGCCGGAGTAGGCAGTGGTGGGGTACTGCAGAGAAATCTGGTAACCCGCAGCTGCTGCAGCAGCTTGAAATGAAGCAGCGCTTGGGCTGGTGGGTGAGTTTGGAGAAAGGACAAAAGGCATTCGAGACACATCCAGATGCTGGGCTGGGCTGAGGATAAGTGGAGGTGGTTTGTGGGACCCTGATGGGCCAGGGGTGTTTAAACTGACTGTCCGCTCCTGAGGAACCCACACCTCTTCAGTCGCAGTGGGGTCCCACTGATAAGGGGGAGGGCGTTTGACAACCAGGCCTGAAGCTTCATTACCTCCTAAAGCCAAATGTCTTAGAGACTGGTTCATGGTCTCATCCTCTGAAAAAGCTGAGTTCACATAATCGGCCCGCTCTCTGCTCTCAGTCCTTGCTCCTACTCCAGATACTGAGCCTTCCAGAGCGCTCAGCAGGCTGTAGGAGGACTGTGAGGCCAGAGGTGTTGCACTGTTTGAATGAACAATGACTGTGCTGTGTGGAGCCCCAGAGCCTGGAGGAAAGTCCTGCCTGATGATAGTACCTCCAGCAATACCATTGGCACTGCCCGGGGCAGGACCCCCAACACTGGAGCCACTGCTACACTGACTGCAAGTGTATAAGGCTGTTGGCACCCTCTGCTGAATAGAAGCTGCCAGTGCTCCACTGTTCTTTGCCTTTGGAGGCAGTGGTCTTGGTGGTTCCAGCATCTGAGAGACTTTCAGTGCAGCCTCTCTACTGTTTCTCCTGAGAGTGGCGTGTATGACGTTGCTGTCGAGCCTTAAGCCAGTGCTTCTGCCGGCCACGCTGTTCTGATTGGAAGTGTCAGGGTAGGGGGGCGGGTCTCCACTGGGTATGGAGTAGCGTGGTGCGGTGAGTCTATTGAGGGTGGCAGATGTGTATGGCATCTGGATCTTCTTGCCATCAGCTGTAGAAGAAAATGAGGATGATGATGATGTGACCCTGAGTGTGGCCGAGGTGCCTGGCCCCTGCAGCGTGTACACATTCTGATTACATACCAGGCGTGTTCGGGGGCGACACACCTCCTCCACATTACCACTACTATCAAAGGTGGTGATTCTCTCATAGCCCAGTGGTGTGGGGTACTGAACAGGAGCCTGGCCTGGAGGGTACAGTTGGAACTCTCCCTTTTTAAGACACACCTCACCAGGAGGTGGAGTCCCACTGGGTCCAGGTCCTGGTCCAGCGTTAGATGCAGGAGGAGATGCCACAGCTGTAGTCCCGGGATAGGGAGGTGGAGGGTTCATTTTACTGAGCTCAAAAGGAGCACTAAACACAACTGTGTCACCCTCAGCCAACTGAGAGGCGGAACGAGTGGTCTTTATTTTCAACAAGTGTTCATGTTCACTTCCCACCACTCGATCAACCACCACCTCAGCCGGGGGATGAGGAATCTGGATCTGCAGAGCACCAGGATGGAGTTGTGGGACGGCTGCCCCTGAAGACTGTCCTGGGACCGGTGTGGAGATGGGGATCTGAATCTGGAGAGGCTGCTGGAGCTGAGGTGTGGGCTGGAGTTGATGGTGCTGAGGTGTGGGCTGGAGTTGATGGTGCTGGAGTTGATGGTGCTGAGTTGTGGGCTGGAGTTGATGGTGCTGAGGTGTGGGCTGGAGTTGATGGTGCTGAGGTGTGGGCTGGAGTTGATGGTGCTGTGCAGTTGACTGGTGGTGGATGTGGTGCATCTGATGCAGTTGCTGAAGCTGCTGTTGCTGTTGCTGGAGCATCTGCTGGAGCTGCTGGTGCTGCAGAAGCTGCTGTTGTTGGTGGTGAGTGGACTGTGGTTGTTGTGAATTATGAGAAGGAGGGGCCCCCACCATCAGACGACTCATGTCCAGCCCTCCAAAGATGACCTGACCTGGGCTTGAGTACCTGGTAGGAACTGTGTACTGCGCTGTTAGCATGTTGTCCTGGGTTTGGTCTGATGCAGCAGTGGCCCCTGCTGAACTCACTGTGGGATTTGTGAGGACATCCAACTGTACATTTTGATTGGCAAGAAGCGACTGAACTAGACCTATGTTCTGAGCAGGAGACATGGCCTGGGCGGGACTATGAATGGGGGCAATAGGGATGTTGACAGTACATGGAGGGTTATCATCAGCTCCACCAGCACGGCCTGTGGCTGGCAGATCGTCCTCATCCTCGCTGAAGACGTTTGGACTGAACACAGGCAGATTGATGTAGTCAATGGAAATCTTTCTCACTTCAGGAAGGTAGATGGTCATCTGTCTGGGCTGCAGATGTAGAAGGCTCGTCTTGTAGATAACTGCAAAGAAAGACTGATTAAAATGAAATAAACCAATGGATAATATAATAATTGTTGAAGTGTACCTGCACCAAGATTAGCTGGCAAGAATGTGGCTAAACCTACAATCTTGAATTTAGTCCCCCAAATATTTGATGTGACCTGAGCAAGATAGTTCTGCTAAAAAATAAATATATATACACATTAGACAAAGTGAACTTAACATCACAGAAATTACTTTAAATACAATCGCTATTTATAAACTCAAAGACTACTACCTGAGCAATGTCATCTAGAGGAAACTCTCTGCGTGTGAGACTAGGTGACCCGATTGAAGGTTTTCGAATTGGTAGCCGTGGAGACCTAGAGATTTCCTGCGTGGCACGAGAGAGTTTGGGCGATTTTCTGGGATCTATGTTGATTCTGTTGGTAAAGGGACAAACTAAGTCTCTACAGAGAAGGTAGCAAATAAAAAATAAAGTTTAGGCATGCAGTGAATTGACAAAATGATCATTACAGCATGTGCACAAGTAAACAGGCAGCTTTACAAAAATAGAACCGTTACAATGAAGGAAAAATAAATGCTTTAAAGTGTCATCACAAGCACAGTACAAAAGTATCGTTCACAACATGCAACAGTACAAGGCCAGTGGTTACCTGGGTAGTTTGGGGGATTTACTACCCCTGGATATTTTGGGAGATTTCTTGCCAACCCAGTCATCACTCAGTTCAATGTCACTGGAGTCGGAGCAATTGCAACTATCAATCATGGATGATATGAGACTGTTGCCATAGATCTCATCTGAGGAGGAAGAATTAAAACAGTAAGTTGATAAATAGATATATATAACCAACAAACACATTCATTTATTCATCATCTTTCACTTATTCTTGTTAGGTGACTATGGGCCTTAGGTGGGGTGCACCCTGGACAATAGCCAGTTAGTGGCAGAGCTGACACACAGACAGACACAGACAACCATTCATAGACACATATTTCTGTGTTTGGACAGTGGGAGGAAGCCAGAGTGTATCGAGAGAAAACACCGTAACATGGGGAGGACCATGCAGACTCCTCAAATACAGCAATACATTATAAATAATGTAACGTTTTTAATTCATAGCTTTTTGTAGAAGCTGCTGCCATTTAGGTGAAGCTAATTTACTTGAAAGACATTGAAATGCGAATAGGCCTAATCCATTTATCACAGCGTGGCTCTGGAAGAGGTTGACGTATGAGCAGCCTCAGGGCCTTTAGAGCCACCATTATGCACGTTTTAATTAACACGGTCTCAATGTGCCCTGCGTGACTAACACTGTGAGGGCCAGTTTAAACATTTTGGGG
Organism: Philypnodon macrostomus; assembly: GCA_036025475.1. Classification (NCBI taxonomy): domain Eukaryota; kingdom Metazoa; phylum Chordata; class Actinopteri; order Gobiiformes; family Eleotridae; genus Philypnodon; species Philypnodon macrostomus. The sequence goes on along the minus strand of JAVQKC010025473.1, from coordinate 39,123 downwards.
TAAACTGATTGTGCAGAAAAAAGGTCCTAAAGTTATATACCAACTTAGGTCATCAATTTAAACCTTATTCAGACCTGTTTTTCCATCTGTCTTTGGGTCCATGATGACAAACTCCGGTCGGAGTTTACTTATTCGACGGCCCTTGAGAATTGGCACCAGACCGCCAAGGTATTCCAGGTACAAGGTGTAGCAGGGCCCCCCCACCTCAGGATTATCCTCCGTACGCTTCATTGTACAGTGTAGACGCTCATTTCCAGTCGTGGGATAGCTCACAAAATCACGCATGTTGTTGGGATCTGGGATTGGAGGCTGAAAAACATACAAATTAATCAGAACCCAATTTAGAGCTATTTGCCATGCAAGCATTTTTTGTGTTGCTGACATCAAAATTGGCTAAAAATTAAAAAACACAACATATCATAATGGTCTATTTATTTTACACATTTATCAATTATTTCTTAATTACTAATAAAATATTACTTATTTATTATTTTAATATTAACAGTAAATTTGCCCTTTGGTGTTACCTTTATGGTAGGGGCAAATGCGGCAGTGACGTATAAACAAAGACGAGAAGGCATGGTCAGTTTGGCCACATCCTTCTCTTCCTTCACGGCTGAGGCGATCCCCTGCTGGCAAAGGAGCTGCAGGCTGGCAACACGATGCTCTACTCGTACCACGTAGAGGGCCGGGCCACATGCCAGGAACAGGCGAGAGTCCTTGTGTCCCCAGCACAGAGTAGTGATCGGGCGCTGCACAGAGGAGGGGCCGATACTGTTCTTAACAATTTCCATATTTACTCTAATCCTATCTACAATGAAAGTCCACTTACCTGTGCTGGTGTCTCCAATGTGTAGATGTGCTCACCCCGAACATTGTAAAATTTAACTACAGCGTTTTTTATGACGGGTGGACAGGATGGATCAGAGGACGGAGGGGTCTTCTCCATACCAGCCACTGCAAGTAGGTCCCCCTGTGAGCACCAGTGGACCACCACATCTGCAGGACAAGATATGCATTAAATTAATGAAAATTAACATAAAAAGGTTTGAGGGGACACACACCTTTCAACCCAGTGCGGATGAGGGTGGGAGAGAGGTCATCGTAGTTGTTCATCAGGCTTATGTCTCCAGAGGTGAAACTGACTGTCAGCAGAGGCTTCTGGCTGTGCACTGAGAAAAGATAACATTCTAAAATTCAGGTTCATTATATAGTATGGTCACATTATTAGAGTTAAAATTCTCAATTTCAAAAATCTACAGACATAGAATACACACTACTGAGACAGTTGCAGTCGAATGTCTCAGGACAAAATACAAAAATTTGTGTACTGTGCTGTTCAGTGATAATAATCATCTTCTTGAGACATACTTCCTATCAAGCCAATTCAATTAGCATCGACTAGCTTAATTAGCGAGTTCAAACATATTCAGTGCATTTTTCAGCTTTTACACGAGGCTGACTGAGGCACACTGAGACAAGGCCACCTTCACTTTGACAGTTTTAGCAACCAGGAGTAAATAATGTAGAGAAAAAAGATGCCACTAAAAGCATACGTAAAGAGGAAGAGGGATGTGAAAAGATCTCCCTGAGTCACTGCCTCACCCCAATGTAAAGAACATCTCTGCGACAAACACTAAATGTTTTAAGGGTTTGACATAATATAAACAATTTATAAAAAAAAATGTACACCAATTAACCCAAATAAGGTCTACATGAACAAAACTGGAAATAATCCCAAAAATAGTAAGCAGACTTTGCCAGGAAATTACATTAGGTAAGACTAAAAACTCTGTGCAAGACTGTGCCTGGTTCTGGCATTTAGTCCTTGGGTTGACCCGAGAAGTAGCTCTTTTGTTTTACATCAAAGTACATAAGAATACTAGCTGTGTTACATACAGATTCTTATGTACTTTGATGTAAAACACAAAAGACCGTAATAGTAATGATATGCTGACTGGAACCAATACCATAGGTAATCCACCAATAAATGATCTCCAACATATTTTTTTTTAACCCCAGAATCATTTGGACCGAGTGAGTTTTGGCAGTGTACCTTGTGGTGGCGAGTAGTCGTCTGAGTCGGTGTCGCTCTCACTGCTGTCCTCGACCAGGAAGCTGGGGTAGTTCCAGGACATGCTGACAATGCCATCCGACTCATGCAGCAGAATATGTGCCAGCATCCGCCCATGGCAATCCATCACGATCACCTGCCCATCTGCAGTCCCAAACAGCACCTACCACACCAATAGAAGGAGTTAGTGGAATAAAGTAGGAGAGTTGACCATTAGGACTGTACCAAATGAAAAACATAAGACTGTAAAAAGAACACACAGAATATAACAGGAATACATGTTTTATTATTATGTAGAAATTTGTACAAAAGTTTGTACTTCACCTGTTGATCATCAGGGGTCCAGATCCCACAGGTAATCTGGCTTTCTAAGTTGATCTCGGAGGACCAGTGTCTCTGTCCGCTCACTGAACCCACCAAAACAAATCCGTCCCGGTAAGAGATGAGCGCCTGGGTGCCATCGTGGGACCAGGTGAAATCACTCACCTGCCAAAACAAAACCAAAAAAAGAATAGTATAACATATATACTAAGCATAATCATTTGCTAATTACAGTCACTATGCATTCGCAAATGAAGTACCACCATACATTTTAATACTGCATGTTACCTGAGCTCCACGGTCATTGACCAGCTCCACAGACCAACGGCCCTCATATTGGATCCAAACAAAGATGCCTCCATCTGTATCACAGGTGGCCAGCTTCTGAAAGGGCTCGTTCCACCTCACCAACACTACCTAAAGACATGCACAACATATTTCAGAGGAATGTTAATGTGCACATTTTTGCCCCTTTCCCAAAAATACAGAAATTAGTAAAAACTCTTTGATCAAGCTTCTTTATATCAAGGTGTAGTCGTCTCAATAGACAATGACAATATATGACCACTTGACAATCCTAAGCTTTGTAAAAAAAACAATTACAAAAACAGTTAACAACTTTCTGTTGAATGAAAAGCCACATAAAGAAATGATGTGTGACAGGCCCCTCTGTTCCCCCGCAAGCACTAACTTTGAAACAATATATTTGAAATCTTTGAAAAGTTGACCAAAAAACACATGAATCAAAGCCAGTGGCAGTAAGTGAAATGTGATGACCACCTGTAGTTTAAACACCATTATCCCATATCCATGACACCCATCCCCGGGCTAAGCATCACCACAACACCCCTGATGCGTCTTGTCTGCTGTAGCGTGACTCATACTGTTCCCAGAGGAATAATCCTAAAAGACGGCGCACGTGGGCTGTACACGCTTCAACACACGACGCGTGGCAGGTTTTAGCAGACTTATGCTTACGCTCTCATCCCAGTGCAAGTCCAACTCAACAATGGCTGACAAGGGTTGGATGCAACAGGCCATTTAACCAGCTTTTCTTCTATCACAACCGTCACAGCTCAATTAAAATGGACCCTTGATATAAATAAAAATAGAATAACTTGTCTGTGTGTTGCAGCTTTAATGTAAACGTAAGGAACTGTATGATACTTTGAGTGGTCCTCCATGGTAAATATAAAATTACTATTACAAAATAATTATCCAGTAAACATTTAAAAGTCTTTAAGGTTCAATTGCATTGTTTTAGTTTTGCCATAGTTCAGTCAAACTAATCCATGTATATTTTTCTGTTACTTCATCAATAGCACACCACTAATTTGTGCACAATCCTGGACATGCTGCGCCTTGCTCGTGTGGACAATTATCAGAAGCCCCACGGAGGTGACAATAATCTGTATGTGTGTAAATATAGTCTTATGTGAAGATTAGTGTGAGCTGGTCGGGACGGTCCTGTGAGAAACAACTGAGCACCTATGACGCTGCAGATCTCAAAGATCAGACAGGACAAATAAGGGTCACTGGTTAAAAGGTAGAAGAGTAGAGACAGTATGGACAATGGTAAAACATGCCTCTAAATGGGAAGATTATTCAGCATCTCTGCCAAGGCATTTTCCGTATCCAATTATGACCACAAATAGACCTAGATTAATTCAGGGGTAATTCTCTGGACACTCACTGGCCAACAATGATCTTTCCTAAAAAAATATATCTTCTCATTGAGCTAACTAACAAACAAACACATTGGCATAATAGCATATTGGAAATAATATTGAAATATCTAAACCAAGACTAAAAAGGTCTAAACTAGAACTGCTTTACTCAAGTCATCCCATCACCAGTGTTAAGGGAATAACATTTGGATAGCAATTATTTTACCATTTCACAGCCCCATATCTAAATCTATTGACAACCTTCCCTTGATATCGCCAGTGTTTGTGGATCTCTCATGTCTTGTTATTGTCACTGTAGCTCTGGACAATCACTGAGACATGGAGACTAAGCTGACCCAAGCAGTTTAAGTGAATCTCCCAAATCAAATAAAGGGACAGCTTTGGGTTGCATTGGAGTCAGCAGAAGGGAGCGTACACAGTGAACGGGCGGTGTCTCAAGTGCACAACCTTGGATTATATGTAGCACCACAATCACTGCAAAAATAAAGACACTGGACCTTAACTAAAGTGCAGACAGTCTGTAGTTTATGACTTGCAAGTGACCCTACATTGATTTAGGGTTGATGTCATTTTCAAGAAGACATAAATCTCAATTGACAAAAGTGCCAGGGGCAGAACGGACAAACTGTAGTATGTGAGATTTGAAGCATCGCAGAAAGAGCAATAGGATAAGCGCTGCAGGGAGAATTTTAATGACTGACGCAAGCAGGTGATTTATTTCATCATCAATATTGATGTCCAATAAGAGAAAACTCGTAAGGTGGTGTAAAGTTAAAAAACAAAAAAAGGTGCAGACAACAAGAACTCATTCATTCATTTTCCAGCTTATTCCAGTTTAGTGTTGATGGGTGACTGTAGTCTGACCCAGCAACCTTTGGCAGGGTACAGTCTGGAAAATGGCCAGGGCTAACACAGAGACAGAGACACTTTCACATTCATTCACTAGGAGCAAACACATACATAAAATGAAGATCTAAAAGATATTGATTCATTATTGCCTGATCTTTGACAACAGACGCTACATTCACTAGTAAAGGAACCCAAAACTAAACAGTAAATATTTTAAACAACTAAACACTTATTTTAGTGAAGAACTTTCTAATGAGCAGGCCAGACTCCCTGGATCTGAAGAAGAAACCAGGTATTGACTATTATGCAACATGTCGTCTCCAAGCAGGAATTAGCACAGTTAAGCCATATCTACTGCAAAGACCGAGTGAGACCATTTTAATGCAGACGATGGTCATACAAGCTTTAGTTTTAAGAATGCTTGCGATGTCAAGAGGTCACAGGTGAGGTAGAAACATTTCACACAAAGCTAGCATTTTGTAAACGGTGCACAAGACTAGGATTCCAGTGCAATGGGCAAATCTCTCAGTGGAGTCAATATGTACAAGCTTCACCCTACATATAGTAAGGCCTAAAAGACTGTATGTCTGGGCTGGCATTTATGTTCACGTCAATTTATTTAATCAATCTGCAAGCCCAAAAACAAACTGACATTACTGCTGCCATCATCGCAATAACTAAATATCACTCGTTACACATATTTCAATAGCTAATTTTGATGCTTTGCTAATATATATATAAAAAAGCTACTGCTATGAACCTATACAGATAATAAAATCAGATCACTAGACTAGACAAATTGGTCCAGAAAATACCAAACAAAAAGCTTAGACTCTAGGCCAGAGATTGAGTTCATGAACAGGTACAGAGTGGTAAACATGAGGTGGTGCCCTGGGTTTACCCATCTCCCCTGGATTTGTCTCGAGACAGTTAGGGAGAGAGTCTGGATGTAGCCTTCAATAACAAAGACGTAAGATCATATTAATAGCAGGTGCGTGTTCTCCCTGTGCCTCTGTAGATTTCCTTTTGGTACTCCGGTTTCCCATATCATAAAAAAACATGTACAATAGGTTCCCATATGAGGCAAAGGAGCTCTCAGTAGGACTTTCCTGGTTAAATATGAGAAATTTCAAAAGTATTGCGTAAAACTAGAAAAATATCTACCATATTTGACTAAACAAGACTTTAACGATATACAAGACTGTAACTGGGACATGATGTGATCTCAAGTGACGAGTCGCCCTAAACCTGTGTTGCAGCCAGCATATTCTAGTCAACATCTAGACAGTCATTGTCAAGCAGCTTGTCTCATACATTCAGCCAAACCCTGAGAATGAGGGCGACTGGCTGTTCACTTTGTTTAGTGTCTGCAAACATTCAGGAATAAAAAACAGGCATATCAAGCATATCAAAAGCAGCATTGATCTATTCTGATGTACGTCCCAGAGGTGCCGTTTGGCTCCTTTGTAAGAACAGTAAAAAATTCGTATATCTATTTTCAGTTGTATTAAAATACTTCAAGTGATGTCTGTCGCGAAAGGTCATTTCAACACAACAAAAATATCAAAAATGTCATTTATTTATTTTTAGTTTTTTCTAGTTCATTTCAGGTTGCAAATTATAGCAAAAACATTAACATTATACATCAATACCAAGTGCTTTGAAATGGCACTACTGTAAATGGCAATAGCATTTCAAATACCCATATTACCGGACATTCAAGGAGGTGTACTATGCACTTTGCTATCCTCAACCCTTTGCCTTGTAATTATGTCTGTTTGGCTCAAAAGCTATTAGCTTGAGCCACAGAACAGCCTTTCATTATCTTAATTAGGGTGACAGCAAAGCACCACTCCTAGACAAATCCCTTCAAAAAACATGGCAGATTATAGCTATGATCTTACAAATGGACAGAAATAATGGTCAACATTGTGGGTATCAGTTCCAGACTTAAGGGTCTTCTTGCCTATTCATAAAAAGGGACCATTGCATTTGAACACTCAAAATGGTAGGAGAATGGGGGTATAGAACTCAATAGGCAAACCTGTAAAATGGTTGTATATGTATAGATCTTGACAGTAGTGACAGGATGATGTTTTTTTTCGTGGACTCATTCATGACATCGACAGAACCTGATTTACATTAAAAAACAATTCAATGATTCAATGACCGTGCTGAGGATGAAAAAGTACAGCATTGTCAAGGGACTGGATCTACTGCTGAGAGAGCAAGAAAAAAGGGAAAAAAACATTCAAACATAAATTTACATTCAAAAGATCAAGGTTGTAGTATAAGATGAAAGCTTGTTTGAATACATTGGTCTACAACTGGGTATTATGTTCTCAAATGAATACAAATAGTGTAAAAATATAGCAAAAGAGAGAATAGCATAATTTAAAATGCCTTTTAATTTACTGTTGTACCATATTGCTATTTTGGCATGGTCATTTTCAATTCAGTTTCTTGTGTCATTTTTGCAAGACTCATTCAGGCAGTTAATCTTTGAGCACATCAGACAATATAGAATAACTGAATTAAATGAATTTCTGCCGTGCTTGCGCCATACTCCATCCACTCTCTCAGCTGCTGTAGAAATGCTGACACTGCATCTCACGCCATCTGACCAACTACACCCACAAAGTGGAAAATCCCACCTGTTTGCAATGAACACTATACTAACATCATATGATTCATTAGAGGAGGGACAAAAGCTCAAAACAAGTCCTGGGAGTGACAGAATACCAGACAAAACTGAAAATGTACTGTCCTCAATATAAGTGCTATACAGGGTTGCACAATATGAGACAAGCATTCGATATATGATAACCATGTGGAATATTGATATACATTTTTGTGATATTTTGTACTGCAGTAATAAGTAGTTTATTTTATTACGAGTTGAAATTGCTTCACATTCAAAACAAGGACAAAAAAAGGTCAAAGTATTACTAAATTAAGGAAGTCATGACTAATATTTGACTTTTTATTCAAAGAGAATAAATCTAGACCAGCTTAAAGACCGTGGCGATATTGCAATATCTTTAGATTTTTGCAAGCAATAATATAATAATTTTGTGATATATTGTGGTATTGTATGTGCACTATTGATAAATAAGCATACTTCCATAAATTCACATCCCATAGATAAAACATGCTTTCAGTTTGGGGGAAACAACTGAATTATTAAAAAAAAATGTATTTACTACTACACAACTGAGTTTTCTTACCTCACTGTTGTGCCCTCTGAGGTTGAAGTTCACCCTCTGAGGCGTGGGCCGGTCCCGTCTGCAGTGGCTGGACGTAAATGTAACTCCTACGACTCCTCGCCCATTCCCAGTCGCCAGCCAGCCCTCTTCATAGTACCTCTTTCTACACACAGGCTTCTCCTTCTCGCTCTTGGGCACCCTGCCTTTCCAAGACAGACATAGGATGTTGGAGTCGCTGCACAGGACTGGACCATGCTCCATGGAAGCGAACATCTCTGCAGCCCTCTCTGGTTCCCCCTTTGGATAAAAATAAGCCGGACGCTCGCTGTTTTGTGGGGGTTTGCGACTAGTATCGCCTGTCCTCAACTGAGGTTATAGAATCAGGGCTGAATGATTGTGCATAGTACTTGTGCCTTCAGTTGTTAATTGTGATGATGATTTGCAGCACTCATGAAGATTTAGGACTAAAAAAGGTCACAGAAAGTCAGCATCTCCAGGCAGCAACCGCAAGAAAGGCACTCATTCAAGTCATTGTGATCCAAATAAGATGATGTATCGCTGCTGTGAAGTGGCAGATAGCTTACTCGTGCATTTAATCCAAAAACATCCCAGTGATCCAATTGTATGGAGCAACATATCCACCCGTTTCAGTCAGTCATTTCCAAGCCGCGTGTCCTCTTCACACAAAGACGTCTGCCTCTATGAAGAGAAGGAGGAGGAGCTGGGAGTCCTCTCCATCAGCTGTGAGCTTTCTGACGTCATTATCTCCTTGGCCACTTTGCCTTCACCATGCCTCATGGATCCCATGGAGGATTGCTGGATTGACCAAAAAAAATGTTAAATGTGTTTTCTGTATGTCACAATGTATGTCATGCCCTTTTCCCGTCTAAACCAGCTATTTTCCAATAAATTCACAACTAAAAAAATCTAGAGCAACAGCCATCCTTTGGGTGCTGACATACTGCTTGAGAAATACTGTGCTAAAAAACAGTTTGACGTATAAATAATAGAAGTGGACTGTTTTAAAAAGACTTCACAAGCACGTGGACTAAGATGGCCTCAAATCCAACAAAGCATTTTCCGACCCACCCACACGGTCCTTTTAAATATGAATGATTTTGCCTAAATTTAACACGTACATTTTACTTATGACTCCCACCGGACCCAATTCAGATCAAAGGGGCTGCATTCATTTATAAACGTCAGGAAAGTGCACTTAATTGCTTAATCATTTAAACAGGGCATGTATCATTTTGTGGTGGCTTGTTATAGTGAACTATTTTGTACAGAGTGGGTAGGTCTATGTCATTTCTCAAACTGTGGTTCAGGGTCCAGTGGTGGTACGCGGGGTCTTTCTTCTGATACTCAGGTGTCTTTTGGAAGTTCAACCATTGCTTAGTCCCGGTTTAGTTTTGGAAGTTTAGACCTAGACTTGTTATCTTGGTTACCTGGTTTAGATCTGGTTTTGTCCTGATTTGGAACTAGTTTCTTGGTCTAGTCGAGTGAAATTGTACTTAGATTTTCAAAAAGTAAATTCCATTAACTTTATTAGTATTGAATGAACTGAAATGCATCACCTTTAGGTTGTAAGAAATGGTTCAACAGGGTGTACAGTATATCGATGTATCCAACCATGACTAATTATGGCTGAATTGAAATTTAATGTTGTTGTCTTACCACGTTGTGATATTAATAGGCAAGAAAAGATTACCTATAGGCAGATATGAAATGCTAAAAAAACAGGCTGAGTGAAGCCTCACCATAAATTTACAGGTGTGTCGGGAAGAAGCATCACTAAACCAAAACAGAAAAATATTGTAGCCCATTGGTAAAGTAAGCTTGCAATAACGCATCTTGTTATTCACAAATCTGCGTTTCGCCGTGACCTGACTGTGTTAGCATCTCTGGAAAAAAAGCTAACTAGACACAAACAGGTCTGGCATTTGGACCCAAACTGAAATGTGAGCCTTCCACTTTGTACTCTCAATAAAACATCTGATTAAATCTCCTGTTTTAATATTTTAAGTAATACGTCTACATAGCATATTCAGAAACGCAGGTGTCATTTGCTTTCCATGTAGTCTTTTGTACAAAGAGGAGAGAGTGAGCTAACCAGCTAACACTGAGCTAAGGCTAACTGCAAATGAAACACCATCAGCGGAGATGGTCCAGTCCATCCGCCGCTGCCGCTCGATGCTAAAGGCTAATAACACTAGCATTGTGTTTATCCAACGCTACATTTACCACTTTAACAAACCAGGACATACATTTATACTAAACTGATTTGATTATTTCACCCCCGTTGACAGTGATTGTAAAGGGTCTCGGTGAGCAGCAGTGGTGAAGGGCTTACCTCGCCTGTGTTGTGCTGTGCTCCGTCTGCAGCTCCAGTCTCGGATCCTGCCTCGATCCTGGGTCAGGTCTTGGATACACATATCCAGCCACTGACAGGACCGCCGCTGGGTCACGTGACCAACATGTGATTGATTCAATTATCAGACAGCTCAACAGAGGGGAGTCGAAATCACCTGTTGTGGTGGAAATAGAAAGTCAATCATCATTTACATTACATTGCTATTACTGACTGAATGCAATCTATTTATCACAATCTTTTTTATTGCATATACACTTTTTCTTTATTTTGTTGAAAGAGCTGCCATAACAAGTGAATTTCACAGTTTTGGGGTCAATACAAAAAATCTTATTAATGCGTTGTTATAGAAAGCTTGAAGCCAAACATAAGCCACATGTAAGCCTCTGTGGTATGAATAGTAGAACAATTTAATTAGTATTCAGTCCATTTTGAAAGGAGCAAACATGGTTTATAGGAACATGGTCAGGCAACATTTTAATTTTATAATATATATTATTTATACATTTGGACATTTTTGTATAAATGTAAAAAAATGAGGCAGGGTGGTCATTGGGTCGGGTTTTTTTGCTGGGCATTTTTATGGGAAAAAAGCATTCTATTAATACAACACTTAAAAACCCAGTCTTTATACTATGAACGGTACTATAATGATAGTATTATTATTTTGTACAGCAGAAATCCGTTATCCGAGCCACACGCCAGACCAGATGGTGTCGCCCAAGCTACTGTGCGCGAAGACGAAGAAGACGATCCCAAACATGGCTGCCTCCATGACTGTCAGGCGAGAGGTTTTATCATTGTCGAGGATATTGACAGGAATTTCACACTTGGTATAGTATACATTAATATTCTTTCCGTTATTCCTCCTCAATTTCACAAATATTTGAAAAAACTAGACGTAAGAATGCATTCGCTAGAACACTGATCCGCTTGTCAACTCTTCAGTATCTTCTTATTTTACACGTTCGTTTTGTTTTGTTCAGGGTTCAGGGCAATTTGCTGTCTGTTCAACTCACAGAAAGAGAAATATTCTCAGGTAGGAAATGTCCTTTTGATTACTTAAATTGGTAAATGATAAATGTTTGCTTGGCCTTTACATGAAGGCAGAATCTTCATCTATGGCAACTTGACACAATCACATTTAACATAATGTGCGAGGAAAATGACCACTCTTAATGTTCTATAATACTCATCTCTGCAGGCCTCAGCTCCCAGTCTCATCCAGCATCTACTTTCATACATCTACTGTCTTCTCATCAACACCATCAGTAAGTGTCTATTGAGTTAGGACAAACACTGAATTAAACACTAAAGCACTGTGATTTTCTTCAGATCACTGTCACAGATGAGCCCGACACACTCTTACAGAAAGTGTCTGTGTTGGTCAAAGGTCATGATAAATCAGTTTTGGACAGCTATGAGTTTTTTGCGACTATGGCAGCCAAAGAGTTGAGCATCACTCTTGCAAAAGTGTGAGTATTAATAAAAACAGTACATCATAATGCTTTAACAGTAACTTAGTATTTATCACATTTCACTTTTGTATTAGTTTTGAACCACCAAAAGATATTGAAAGGCTGACACTCCTGAAGTCAGTCCACATCTTTAAGAAACACCGGGTTCAATATGAAATGAGGACACACTACAGGTGCATTGAGGTGAGAAGACGACATTGAAAGTAAAGCAATAATATGCATGGCTTTTAGTTCATTATATAATGTAAATTATTAAACCGGACCTTTTACAAACACTCATCTACAAATTATTTTAAAAAGTGACAAGATAAAGTAAATGCAAATGAACTTTTATTGAGCTCATATATTCACTTTGCTTCATGTTGGATTTGTTTGTGTTTTTAGCTGTGCCATGTAACAGGCAGCACAGCTCAGGTCTATCTCGAATACATTCAAAGAAACCTTCCTGAGGGCGTTGCTATGGAAGTGACAAAGGTAAGTACCAGCAAAACCACAACTGTCTAATCAACCTTTACGACATGTTTGTTTTTGTCAGACTGCTATGGAGAAGATTCCCAACCACATCCTCGAACCTATGTGGAAAGATCATTCCACAGAAGATGATAAACCCAGCCAGTAAACAAACATGGTTTTTTCTTTTGTGCAAATATTTCATTCATTGTCAAACTTTGTAAATATCTGATATTGTCATCCCAAGTTTTCTTAAGTTAGTCATTTGCATCAATAAACAAAAACTGAACCAACTTGTTTGTTTGGTCAAATGAACATTAAGCATAATTTTACCTAAAAGGAAGAATGAGTCAACACTTCTAGATAAGGAGCATCTGACGCTGCACAATGTAACTAAAAGTGACAGCGCCAGATAAACACAACTTCCTATTTGTCCATCCTTAGTAGATTTCTTATTTATACATTCTGAAACTCACATTGTATACAATGAAAACATCAACACATTCAGTTTATGCTTGACAAATTTATTTAAGATAAAAACAATGAAAAGTCAATCTATTCACATTTATGAAGCAACTTAACCGATACTATACTATGGCCTACTGTACATTTCACAACGATTGTGATAGTTCTGTTCATTTAATTGTTTAAAAATACATTGCTATACTTGCCTCCTTCAACTTTTGCTTATTGATTGAACAGATTTTTGTTGTTTTGTGCATCGGATAACCTTGGTGACACAACACTATATTTATCTGGGCATGGGATGAGCATAAATAGTGCACTCGCTTGTGCCTACTGTGGTTGGATGACTTTGCTATGATTGCTTATCGATACAGTAATGCCATTTCTCAGGGAGGATTTCTCCCTGAACCCAAATCAATTAGTGCTTTTGCTATGATCCCCTATACATTATTATTTATTCAATTTTTGAATGTATGTATGTATTACTGGGTAATCAGGAAATGCAAGAATAGACTGTATCATTAGTCATTAGTTTTTATATATATATAGATTTTTTTTTTTAAGTTTTGACCAAGGACATTTGATTTCAAAACTAAGTATGACTGTTACTAAATACTGATTTAACAGAGCCATGAACTTGGTCCATCTAAGCTGTGCATGTAATTATAATGAATGTGTAGTTACTTCTGAAAGAGAAAAGGTTCAAAGGTTTAGACAGATGATGCTGAACTCACCTGGTAAGTTGTGGCATTTCTGATCACCCCACTCAAGAGCGAAGGGCCTGGGATCCTGGGAACTGTACTTACTGTGTGCCCCCTTCAGGAGACAACAACAGTCAGTCCAAATCACTCAAAGAAGAAGCAAGAAGGAATTGTAGAGATGACCAGGCAGTGTATTTTACTGAAGACATGGAAGCTATACAGGGAGAAAGTTTCAGCAGCATCCAGTATTTTGAGTGGCTCCATAAAATAACATAACTTCCTCCCGTAAACAGATAGTAAGTTTGTAGGCTTTAAGCATTCAAAATAAATGTTATATTGTCAGCTTGTAAGACATACAGAGCATAGGCAGGCTTGCAAACATTTTCACTTTCAAAAAAACACACATAAAATGACATGCCTAATACTCATCATATTTCTTGTCATATCAGAGTGTTTTTTCTTGCAAATGATGTATTCCTTTTAAACATGCTACCACTGATTTTCACACAGTCATGGTCAAAAGCAGAAGTTTTGGATCCTCCAGTTAAATATACATGTTCCACATGTAAATGTAATTAATTCAATTTCAATACATAATTTCAGCCCTTAGCAACAAAAGTTATATTCCTGATATTTTGGGTAATGGGTACATACCATATAGGCTGCATATAAATCTATATATTTAATCATGTCCACATTTACAGTGGTCTTGGACCTAACAGTGTTACATACTCAATGCAATGCTATGCAGGTTAACATTAACTATTGTCTCCATTTCAGACATAAATGATCACAACTCAGACTTGTTTCTGAATAAATAGAAGAGGAGAAGTTGAGTTTATGTTTATTTTATTTTTTTCTCCACTACTACTGTCATATCTAAACGGTTTTCATAAAACACATTGACAGGTTCACAAATGTTGTGTTAATTACAGTGAATAAAGTATCTTGAACATTAAAAAAGGTAATACAAGAAATTAAACTCTATTTGAAGCAAATGCAAATGGAATTTGCTTTCATTTATAAAAACTACTGAATATATATTTATCATTAATAATGCCTTTTGTATTTGTCATTACGAGAGACAAACATGAATGAACAGCAATAATAATAACTTAAATAGCTGCACATTAATAATAGGAAATTAGATACTGGTAAATACAGATATGTATTTCACATGATAAATGTGAGTCCATCAAACAAAGTCTGCAGCACTGCTTTGTAACATTAGATTATAATATAAAAGTACATAACTTTATTATGTAACATATGTAACAAATAGAAAGCTAATGAAAGGTCCAAGATGTACTAATAACAAATTAACATTGATGCTTGAGGGCTGTTGAATACACTAATGTTTCCCCCACCTATAAATATACTCTGTCACCCATTTTATCTTTTGATTATTTTATAAAGAGGTACACACCTTAAGGCTTAAAGGGCGACTTTCACGAGAACCACAGAACATTTAAGAAACTTTGACAAAATGTTTTACTCACTGGATTATCAGAAAGTCAAATACTGTCCCTACTTTACCAACAATATTACATACAAATGTAACAGACTGTAAGAATGTCACAGCCAAGTTAGAAGGCATGTTATGTAGCCGTATTCACATTATTTCTTTGCTAGTAGACAATATCAGTCATTAGACATTTGGCCAGATAAATATATTGAGAAACTTTGTAACACAATAACTTCACACTATTTAGTCACTGCACCTCTTTGTGCCCCTCAGTAAAGTTAAGCTTTTTTGGCTGTGCTGTGTTAAAAGCGTCGGCCACTAGGGGGCCCTGGCCACCTCTGGCCTCTGCCAGGTGGGGGATGAAGCGGAGGAGGGACCGGTCCATTGTGGTAGCTGTGTAAAAGGATAAAATAGCACATTGGATTCTAGGCTTTGGCCACTTGGTGGCACACTCTGATAAGAGCGACAATCTAAGGCCAAGTAGAGGATTTATACTTATACAGAATGTAATAAACCATATTTATATATATTTCATGCACGATTTACATTTATGTGCAGTATAAACTTGCTTGTGTATTTTAAATTAAATATAATATAACATTTATAATATAAATGTCAAATTATGTAACTCCTGAAATCCAAAAAAGTAAGAGACTTAAAAGCAAAGTGCAGAGTATTGTAAACCTAAAGCATTATAAGAGCAAACATTGCTTACCCTCTTGGTCCACGTGGGTGAAAGGGGCGTGGAGGGGGCAGCATACCACGGCTTCTGGGGTAAGGGGGGCGTCCTCTGAATGCAGGGTGACCCAGTGGAGGTCCATGCCTGAACACAGCAATGTTCCAGGACAACAAATACACAGACAGGTCCTTATTGTTACTGTATAGTAAATAAAAACAAGTGAGTCAATGCTCCTAATGCTTCCCCTCATAGTGTGTAAAAAGGACACACCTCTCTCTGATAACAAAGCTTCAGTGTCTGTTTGAATAATATCACCTGGGCACTGGAGGGAAGGGGCCTCTCAGGTGCATGGGCAGTGGTGGAGGAGGAGGTGGGCCCATACCCATCAGACCACCTCTCCCACGATGACCTCTGAGGTCTGGATATGGTCGCATACGGCCCATCCCCCTACACAAATTCATAATTTTTATTATGTTAATAATTTTCATATTAACACTAATAGTATTAAATCAGATAAAATAGGTTTTCATATCTGCAGTTTCAGAAATAGTAAAAATACCTCATTGGTGCAAATCCATTCATGGGTCCATCCATTCGACCCCTGCCACGACCAGGACCGAAGCCTTTTATCATGCCCCGTCCACCGCGCATCCCACCCCCTCGACCAACACGGCCTCCTCTGCCACGAGGTTTACCTCCACGACCACTGAGAACACTAAGAAACATATGAAAAATAGAGACAATATTTAAATGATGTACAAAATGAAATCAACAACAATCAAAAGAAGTAGTAGAAGTAACGAGGCAAAAACTGAAAATGGTGTTTTGGTAAAGACCCTCAATGGCTGACTCACCGGGCTTTGTTTTCAGACACTGGTTCAGGTTCAGGTTCATCCTTAGAAGTCTCGGTCTGAGTTTCTGTCTCACTCTCTTTCATTTCTGCATCCATCTACAAAACAGCAGATAACCACACAGAAAGATAACATCAACTTTACATTTCAGCAAAACAGCCTTTAAAAACATCACTCGTCAGATCTGGAAATTATGACATTCAAGCAATGCATACATCACATAGTTGAGTGGAGGCAGTAAGCCCATGAACGCCTCACACTGCAGCAGGTGAGAGTGCTAAGATTGGACTACTGATAGGAGTAAAATTATTAATAGTCCCAAAGCGTGGATAAGGACAGGGGCATGTAACAATGTGCCACAGTACTACATTATACTATTTTAAATCATCTGTATATTATTTATGTATTTTGCCTCACTTACTATTATTGTTTATTGTTTACAGAATGGTGTTCTCAACTGTACTATTTTAATCTCTGGCTTCTTTGTTTAAGACATAATAGCAGAGAGCAAAATCTTTTCTTTTCATTTCTATGACAAATGGAGAAAGGGTGGAGAAGTAGAAGATGCTTCGGTTTATAGATTCATTAATAAATTAAAATGTACTAATTTACAACATCGCACATGTCATCTGTAAGCATTAGAGAAAGAGAGTTGAGAGCTTAGGTTAAAACGGGCGCCATTGAAGCTTTTATTTTGCTGTTTGTGGAGCTATTGGCGTTAGAACCATATATTTACAGGCGTTGATAATAAAATTTTAAGTATATATGGTAAAGTACAATTATTTATGCTAACAATTTTATTATATTGAGTGCGAGGTACATACAAAAGGGGCGTTCCTGGGGTTTTCCAAACGCGTTTGTAAATTAAACCAAAATAACACTTACTTCAGCAGGCGAGGTAGATACGGAGGGTATAGTCGTTTTCTGGATGATAAGAAAATAAAATATATAATATAAAATCTACAAAATGTCTTATTTAGCTTCGCTCGTTTGGTAATGGCGGATTTGTCGGACCTAGACAGGCTACATTCCCAAACTAGGACGTCTTTGTGAGGGTCATGTTATATACAGGCCCGCCCATCAGCATAAACCCTGCCTTTGATTGGCTTAGAGGTGCTTTCAATCAGACTATAGCGCAGCTCAAGATTCTGATTGGACAATTTCAATTCCATAATAAAACATTAGTCTTCGGACAGTTCATTTGGTAAGGAGGACAAACACTAAAATTCAACATTTAGGTTAATAGATAGAAATGCATATTCTTATAAAAAGTAAAAAGAAAATCAATGCAATTATGCCTTTTTGTATAAAACAAGTTATTTATTAAAATAAAAAAGACACAAGCCTGTAGCAATTAATGCAAAATGTCACAAACACACAAAACCCTATAAAATCTACCAACAAACAAATTGAGGTTTAAAGATGGCTTATTTGGAAACTGAACACTGGAATTAATTTAATTATTGTGTCCTTAGATTCATTGATCGTCTATGAGTGTATCTTTATCTGGTATCCATCTACAATTAAGTCAAAAAACATCATTAAAATGAATGAATAAAAAAGGCATCTTAATATACAGAATTAATTGCCAAGTGCCCGTTAAACAATATTTACAAAAAGAGAGAAGAGGGCGAAAGGTGATAGCGCGTAAAAGTGGTCCATTTTACGCACGGCTGAGGATGTCCGAGAGTTTATTGATGTACTCGATGGTGTATTTCAGGGTCTGTATCTTGGTCAGAGGCTGTCCTCTCTTGGTGTAATCCGGAGGTAGATAATCCCGGAGATGATGGAGGGCCTCGGCCAGGCTCCTCATGCGTAACTTCTCCCTCTCGCTGGCCTTCATGCGCCTCTTAGTGGACATCTTTGACTTGCCCTGCCTCTGCGTTGTTGAAGCGGTTCTGCGTCCCGTATATCCAAAAGAGAACTCATTCTCCTGGGACCCGCTGGGGAAGCATATCTCCGGTGAAGAGCACATGGAGTCCACGGAGGACTCCGGGGAGCTGGCCTGCTCCTCTCCAAATGGACTGGGCGCCCACTCATTCAACAATTTAGCTGCGACTACATCGATGTCCATGATAGTCGCTGGGTCAGTGACCGTGATACGCAAGGTGATGACCAGAGGAGCTGTGTGCAAGTGATTCTGCTGCGGCCTTTTTATACAGAAGCAGATCTCCGGAGGTTTATGGGTTCACAGCTCAGGCGGAAAAAAAAGTTCAAAGAAAGGCTCCAAGTGCCAGAACGCGACCTTCCAGAAGGACGTCGTTCGTTATCACCGTGGTGCGAATAAGGCTAAATAGACGCATAATGTGACAGAAAGAAAAATAATTTGTAAGAAATCACTCTTTAAAGTCAGCTTGACAACAATTATCAGTTTGATGTGATTTGTCTAATGAAGGATTGAAGGACGCCCTTTCACTTCTTCACACTTCTCCCTACAGTCAGAGGTATTATCAGCCAGACCCAGAAGTGAGTGGAAGTGTTATGATCCAGACTTCCAGACTTTTGTGAATAATAAAAATGTCTATGTATTTTTTAATGATTGGACATGGGGACGATTACAAAGTGCACCTTCTTTGCACTTTTGACTCAAGCAGCAAATGTAATCAAAATGGGAAACTAGCTCTTGACTGTAACACTAATTGCAGAATTTCAGTCCATTTGTTAAATGTTGGCTCTTGTTTTGATCAGTGCAGACCTGATTATTTCCAGAGGATGCAGCTGTCACCGATCTCCTGTCAGACCTTTTCATGTCTGAAAAGGTGTGTAAGGCCTCACTCATGATCAAGGGGAACCACACTGAAGCTGTAAAACCTATGTCCTCTATGTGTCCCTCAGCTGCTTCTAGCACATTGAGCCTGTCAATACATCAACAGTTTATTAGATGTCTATTTAATCTGTAACACTCATTGCAAAAACATAGCTATATCTACAAAATATTACAATTACATTTAAAAAAAAATGTTATAAATTTGATGTACCCAAGTGGAATACTTTTAAATATTTAGATGGATTTGATTTCCCAATAACTACACACAAAATAGCACTAGCGGTGTATGGTATTTATATAGGTAATTATATTTTATTACTTACCATATTATTAAAAAAAGTACATATATATTATTGCATAATAAGAGGGAGCTATTCTAAAGTGTGCCAAAGGAAAAACTAAGACATTACAACATTTATTATAAAAAGCTAAACAGATCTAAAAATGTAAAAAAATAAAATGCTTTAAGAAAATATTCCAGTTCAAAAATAGTATTTCCTGAGGAGGGACTGCTTACTTCAGGAACTTCAGTCTCAGCCTTTCTGCCAATGGTAAAGGACTGTCACTACATAACACTGAATCATCATCGCTCTCTGAGGCTGCAGCAGGTGAAGTTGGACATTGAACAAACACATCATCTATAACCGTCGAAAAAACACCCTTACATTTGTTTTCTGAAAGAACAATGCTAGCTCCAACAAAATCGCTTGCAGATTTGGGCACAACTTTTTCAGGAACTTTCTGTTTGACCACTTTTGGGGCTGAAGGAAAGTCTGACTGGTAGGTAGACTTTATTTTGGATTTTCTTTGAGGCACATCTTGCTGATTTTCACTGTCACTGTCCTCACTGGACACACACACGCTCATACACACACTCTTCTTAGTTGCTTCTGTTTTTTTTTTTTTTCCTTTTCCCTCACTCTCAGAATAGGATCTCTGTGGCAAAAGAGATGAGGCAACAGCAGTCTTGACAAATTTAAATTTTGCTGGTGGCTTTGGAGGGGCATTGCAAGAGCTCTTGATCTTAACTGGTGCAACTTTTGCAGGTCTCAATGGCTGCTTTGAAGTATATGATTCAGGTTTGGTCTTATTTGTAACACACTGCTCTTCGGTCTTCTTTACATTTACTAAATCTGTAATCCCTGAAAATTTACTTTCAGGGTTGTCATATTCATGGGGGATCTGATCATCAGAGATTGACTTTTTGGACGAGCCTTGCCCAGCAGAGGTTAAACTATGACTTCCTTGTTTTGAGTCAATCTCATTTCTATTGATTTGAATGGCTGTATTCTTCATAATTACTCGTTCTCTCAAAGTGCACTCTTTGTAAGAAATTGGTATGGAGTAAGCTACCTTGATTTTGTTAGCTTCTTTGCTGCTTTTCTCACTGTTTTTTATATCCTGTGTGTTTTGAATGGACTTGGGTTGCACGGTGATGGTGGTAGTTGCTGGAGGTAATGGAGAGGATGTGAAGGATGCAGAGTCCCAGTCGATATCGCTCAGGTGTAGAGAACTGACGACAGTAGAGACAGACAAGGCAGAGACATCCTCCGATTCTGTACAGGATATTGGAGAACTGGGATCTTCTAGTCCAGAAGAGCCGGCCTTTTCTTGTTTATTCTTGTCGACTGGCGTGTCCAAAACAACTACTTTTGCTTCACCTGCTTTTGAAATGGCACAGGGCAGCTTTTGTGGTTGTGGTTCAACATTTGATGAAGAACTTTGAAGAGTCATTTGAGACAGGAGGTCAGATATACCATCTGGTTCATCAACTGCCTTCTCCTTTTTAGTTTTTGTCTTTTTTTCTGAAAAACAAACAAACAAACAAAACAAACAACACCAGACAGAATGTCATAAGTATATGTACAAGTATACATAAACACAAAAACTGAAGATCTACAGCAGTGATGACCACAGGAATCAACACACAACCTGCTCAAAGTGACAACAAAACCTGTGAGACGGACACCTCTTGGCTCCATCAAAGCCTATGGTGCCAAACACCACATTTTCAGGTGTCGGAGCGGCTGTAAGAAGTTGTCTTGAAAAACACAACAACAACTTCAGGTGCCTTTGATCAGGACAGTTATAAGCAAAGTGTTATTACAAGCTATATTTAGTCTAAGCTACCAATATGAAATTTAAACTTACTCTTGGTCTTATTCTCTTCCACCAAAGCCTTTTCTCTCTGATAGCGCTCTACCACTTCTGGATAGGCCCAGCTAAACAGAGACTCTTCCTCTATAGTCCTGACTTCATCTTGGTTTTG
This sequence comes from Philypnodon macrostomus, assembly GCA_036025475.1. Lineage (NCBI taxonomy): Eukaryota > Metazoa > Chordata > Actinopteri > Gobiiformes > Eleotridae > Philypnodon > Philypnodon macrostomus. The sequence goes on along the minus strand of JAVQKC010025473.1, from coordinate 17,489 downwards.
AGGTGCCGGGTCCTCGGGAAAGACATAATGTTCTGTAAAGAAATACAAGTTCAATCAATAAACAATGTACTCTTACATATAGTAGTAACATTTTGATTGACTTTTATATTTTGTATAAGTCATACATGAAAATGAGTAGTAATTAGAAAAACTAATTATTTTCTCCAATTAAATCAGGAGTGTATTTGACAAACCACATCAGTTATTTTTGTGTTTTATTATAGCTTTTGCGAAAGACCTATAGAATTTCTAAATTATTGCTTGGCTGTATTTAAATTCTATGCATAGCAGCCTGTAATAGTTGTTTTTCCTAGAGCAGTTGAGTCAGACTGGCTTGTTAGTGAAGTGGATGTTGATTTGACAGATTTCCCAGGCTGAAGAGGAAGCCACTTTAGCACATAGTGGCTGATCTGTCACCTCTGAACCCCAGCTCACAGACAGGCACTAACAGACAGGCCGGCCGTGAGCCCCCTGCACCCAAACTTCCTATAAACTCAGCAGCCCTGTCACTCAAAATGACACGTTTTCTTCAAAATGAAAACCAGAACGTTAGTTTACATAGATATGCTAAACTGACCTGGCGTCGTCCAGATGACTTCAAAGCAGGACACTCCATTTCTCACACGTGGCTTTAATATTCTGCAATGGATATTTGTCATTAAAACAATATTATTAGTAATTTGGACCTCTCAAAATGGAAAACATGGTCTCACCGGAGTGGTTTGATTTGATTGGAGACGTCTTTTCCATATTTCTTATTTATTAGGTTTGTGTAGGTCATTAAGACTAGTAGCTTTTCACTAGTATAGTGCTTTGGCCACTCCATCTTGTTATATGCAAATTTCTACACGATATTAAAGAAAATCTCTATGTGAAGAACTAGCAAAAATGTGCATAGGTAATCTCACACACATGTGATGTTACCTGCATCAGCAGCATGTTGGGTTGCCTCCTTTTAAAATTAGATACAGGCTTGTCTTTGGAAATCAGGAACTCATTTATAATCTAATGAGAAAAAAAAAAAAAGAAGAAGAATTTCACCAGATCAGATAAAAAAAGTAACAAAAATCTAAAATACCTCTGTGAATGGAAAGAAGGGACTTGCAATTGTTTTTCTAAAAAAAAAATTAAAATAAATAAATAACATCCACTTTTACAACTTCATTCTTGTAATCTTGGAAACATACTTTTTGATGTTTGTTTCAAAAGACAAGGCTTGTCGACTTTGTTCATTGTGATGCCAGTCACATGGACACTGGTAGTCAAAGTCCTGAGGTTCACAGAATCGTTTACTGTCACAAAGCATGCAGCCATTCTTCTCATGTGCTTTTGCTGAACCTATGTACATACAAATTCACAAGTTGATAAAGAAAAAACATGACTGAAATTCGACACATCACGTATAACTCTTCTATTGTTCTCACATATGTGTATGTTTTGACATGACAGGTTGAATGGTCTTGAATCAACCGTGTGTGAAATACGTTGTTGTACAGGTCAGAGTTCAATGCAGGGAAGCACTCACCAGGATGTTGACATACATTGCAGTGAGGAAGCTTCTTCACAGTGGTTTCTGGAATACATGTTATATCATCTTTCCACTTGGTGAACCTTGAATGATCAGTGATAATGGAACCATATAGAATACATCTACATACATTGATAATGTTGGATGCTCCATTAAGTATTTTGATAATGTTACCTCTGCAGAAGTGTTTGCCCCTCTAGTGTACTGATCAACCTCATAGCTTGTTCTTTTCCGACTCCTTGTATACCCTACAGTAAATAAATAAATAACAAATATTTGTTGTATTTGTTTTAGTGTTGAAGTCTTAAATAAGCATGTATTACCTTTGGAATATAATCACAACCAAGAAAAATAGCCAGCCCAACTAAATTTTCCCGAGACAGATGCAACTGTCTTTGCACTTCAGAGGTCCGATAACAGTCAACTTGAGGGTCCTGGAGTGCACAAATTGATTAGAAAACTGAAAATCTTTATATCAATTATAGAAATATATACCAGAAAATGTTTTTCTGTACTTTAGTGTTCATATTAAAGTTTCTATAGATAGTCCTGGCTCCATACAAGAAGGCATCTCCATCATTTGTGATGCATCCATCAACCAAGCCCTGAGAGTCCAGGTACGCACACATGGCTTCAGCCTCACCAGCTGCTGTCACCCATGGGACACCCATGTAGTCCAACATCTCTGCACACTATATGAGAAAAAAAGTATTCACCTCCTGGTGTGTCTGAGTCAATCAGTATATACAGTATATGTATAATAAGACATTCTTTATACTGTTATATATAGATAATATAGTGCCCTCGACTCTCAAATAAAACTAAATGCAGAGCAATTGATGCCCGTCAGTCACTGATTCATTGAAGAACGACCCCAAGACAGCAAATGAATGAGTGTACCTCTCTCAGAACAGCTTTGAAACGCCCTCTGTTGGTGTTAGTGGTGCACTTCGGGGCAGCCGCTTTTTGAAATCCTCCAAATCTGCCTTGATTCCTTTTGCTCATGGTTTCTGCTTTTAGTTTTGGGGCCTCTCCTTCCATGACAAAGACCAGTTTTACCCCCATGAGAGTGAGAGACGACACTCTAAAGAACAGGTTTCTACACACGGTAAAGAACACAACAGTATTACAATAGTGATTGATAAATCTAATGCCAAAAATATATTTGCTCGTTACCTAAGATGGGGTTTGGTGACCCTTCCCATCATTGCCTGGACATTCTGGGCTTCGCATACCCAAAGACTGAGGTCCACTGCCAGCGTCTTTCCGCTCAAACTGTACAGAGGCACTGACTTTCGGACCGGCTCAATAATAGACCACAGCTCGTGAACACCCATAATGTCAAAACACGCACACAAACTAACTTACGGAGAGCCTCCTGCAATACAAAACAACTGAACTTTCAAAATATGGCGCCGCTGTCGGGGATCGTTCCCATTCGCTGATGCGTTCTTTCGAATAAACCTCTCTTTCAGATTTCTATTCTAGATATTAGTCGTAGCTTTTCGTTATATGCGCATGTTTCACACCATTAGATCGCAATACATTCAAAAATAATTTATTACTTCTTCATTTATTACCGTGGACCGACCGAACGTTATTTTCATTTTTTTTAGCAAGCCAGTAAACGTCCTTTAATTATCGCGTCATCACCAAGCGCCAGAGAAAACTCGTTTCTATGGAGACGGTGCCGCTGTTTACAAAAGTGACAGGGTTTTTCTTTCGGATAAAATGGACAAAACAGCAAATTTTCAGATAGAAATAATAGGACTGATGAAAGAGCCTAATTTTCATGTCGCTAAAAATATCACAGAGGTAACACTATATGATTCCTATTGTTTATTTCTAATAATATGTCAAATCTCAGTGTTGTTTGATTCATCTTTGTAATCATTACTTCTACTGATAGGGTCTGAAGGAAAAGTTTCCCGCGGATTTTCAAACACCCAAAATCCAACCTTTACTTGAAAATGAATGGGAAGCTTATTTGTGGAAAAAGAAAAGGGTGAGTGGTTCATCTGTTTAGTTAACTACATTTATTGTTTGTAGCACATGTACTCAGTGTACTCAGCCGACTCAGAACGCTTTTAAATGTTTTCTTAATAGACTTTTGTAACAGGAGCTGCTGTTTCAGCCACAGCTCAGGCTTACAACAATCAATCCATTAAAGGCAAATAGGAACAATCACGCTTAGCTATTACAGTATAAAGAAAAAGCAACAAACCAATGCACAGTATTATAGCTCACCTCTAGTGACCTGTAAAATCTACAATGCCATAATATGTGCTATGCAACCTAATGCACCTTTCTCCTCTTAAGATATTCATGTCAACTTTTTGAAGAGTTTGCATTACATGATTTTCACTGTTTAATGTTTGTAATTGCAGGAGCTCCGTGGTGAAGTTTGGCAGTACTCCAGTAGCCTGATGTGCTTTCTAAATGGACAACTTCTGGGAAATGAGAAGAACCTTTCCAGTTGGGCAAAATATAAGTGGGATTTTACTTTCACTCGACCATCAGCCCTCTTTAAGGCTCTCGCTGAAGACTGTTACTCCAAATATCTACAGAAAACAGGGGTAAGTCAGTATCACTTATTTCATAGGGGTGGCAATGGTAAGCTAAAATTGCATATGTGGTCCTGTAATAACCTGCCATTCCAGTCAAGTTTGTTATACAAATCATTCTTAAATATGGATTGGGGCTGTATATTTTTTTAGTTTTAGTTTACGTTATATCCACTGTATGTGGAAATTAATTATATCTCTTTTCATTGCAGCACCAGTTTGTGTTTATGGATATTGGCATAGCAGCAGAAAATGTTGGCAGACTATTGTTTGAGGTAATTTCTATCTAGAGCATCATGTCACAATTATAATGAGTTGTTCAACATAAAAGGTGGATCTGTTATTTTAGCATGATTATTTGTATGTATGGTTTTGAACTAATTTTAGAGTTAAATTCTGTAGATGCTGTAAATGTTGTATTACTATATTTCCTTCTTTCAAAAGCTTTTCTCAGATGTGTGCCCAAAGACTTCAAAAAACTTTGAAGCCCTATGCACAGGAGAGAGTGGTGTGTCAGCGAGTGGATTCCCACTTTGCTACAAGGGCTCTGTGTTTCATCGAGTGGTGCCAAAGGGCTGGGTGCAAGGTGGAGGTGCTGTTCTGTTCTCTATTCATTCACATAAATAATGATAAATAATAAGATCAGAGGTATTAACAGTTCTGCAGATATAGCCTACTACACATAATGGATGTTTTGCTTTGTTTGGCAGATATATCTCCAAAACAAAGAGGTGATGGGGGCGAATCAATATATGGACCAACATTTGAGGGTATATAAACTGAGGGTACACCCTGAAATAACATCCATTTAATCATCAATACCCCTGCATTATGTCTCTCTATGTTTTAGATGAGAGTTTTGCTATTCCCCACTCGAAGCAAGGCGTTTTGGGAATGGCTAATAAAGGTCCACATAGCAATGGATCACAGTTTTACATCACTCTGCAGCCAACTCCATGGATGGACAGGACCTATGTAGCTTTTGGGTTTGTATATAGCTCAGAAATGTACACTTTTTATATGAAGATCTTGGTCATGTGATTTGCTTATTTATGTGTCTTTTACAGTCAGTTGATTGAAGGTCTTAATGTACTAAAGAAATTGGAGGAAGTCCCAACATGCAATGAACGGCCAGAGTATGACTGTAAAATCATCAACTGTGGTCTTTTAAAACTTTAAGTAATCATTTATAGATCATTGCCTCTTTCGGTTGTTTTATAATTTCACAACAATACAAACCACACTGCAGCAGTATTGTATTCTATTGATGTAATTATTCATCCTGCCATCCTTGAATAAATTACATATTGTCTAATAAGTAAATTAGTCTGTGGTAGTTTTGTTGTCAGTGTTTCCCATAGATTCCTTACCTTTCACTTAAGATTTTTAGTTAAACCTCTCATTAAATGCAGTAGAGATATGTAATTCCTCTATTTAAACTGTGGCAGTCTTTTATCATATTATATATCATTTACTTTTTAATGTCTATGATATCAAGAAAAATAATATAATATCTGTACAATTTAATTTTTCAGCTGGTTGTCTTTTCTATTGATGGGAAATACTGTAATGTTAGAATATCCATGTATCTGGTAGAGTTTCTATATTTAGGATCTCATTGTAATGTTTTGCGTCATAGCTCTTTATACTGAGGTTTTCTGTGCAGCGTGTTCAAAGCTGGAGTAGACCCTGTCCATTTGATCGATGGCAATTATTATGAAACCTCTCCCCTCGGCTCTGACGTCCTAGCGGCTGCGTGCGTCGTGTTTCATCCTCCTCCCAGTGAAAAGTGCCACATGACCTGTCAAGTAGGAAGTGGAGAGAGCCTTGAGCGCAAGCAGCAGCAGACCACAAAACGCAAGACGCGACAAACCTGTGAAATATACCATACAAATCTCGACGTTTACCCGGAGATACGCATTAGTTTTGTGTTAAAGACAGAGCAATAAGTTGGCCCTAGTCATGGACTCGAAGGCGGTGTTTTTCGCTGTAGTTTTGCTCTTGGTTGGCGCATCAGCCGCGGTGGACTCAGGTAAGTTTGCGACCTCTCATCGAAGGGAGCTAGCGCCTAGCTACAATAATGACCCTCGTCTTTATTCTCCAATACTGGCCTTCTCGTCAGGTTTCCCAGCTGGTGTGGGTGGATTTTATGTGTGTCTTCTGACTGAGACACACTTGCCATTGTCTATTATTTTGGTTTGGAAAACTTATAATTGTATTTTCCTCAAGCCACGAGAGTCAGCTGCTAAACCTTTAGCCACTTGTAACTTTACTTGATCAAAGAGTGTTTTGTAACTGCTGTTTGTGTCACATTTCATTGTAGCCTACAATGTTACGCTGTAAGGGGTGTTTATTTTACTGAATACATTTTATATTAACTATTCCCTGCATTTATATAATCTTTACGTCATACTGAAAATAATAACACAGATATTGTTTCTTCCAGATTGTTCAGCTCACACAGACTGTATTGGTTGTGGAATGAATCCTGAATGTCTATGGGCTAACTGCTCAAGTAAGTATTTGTGGCCACACCAAAAAATAATTGTCCTACAAACATATTCAAGTATGTAATTACAACTTACATGTGATTTCTTTATATATGCTTTACTATTTTCCATGGTTGAACGGCTATTTAAGCATTTCCAATATTACAACACTTGTTATCTGAAATGTATATTGTAGCCAAGATGGACACAGGTTGGTCTTTGTGTGACCTTAATTGTCCAGACAGCTGAACTGATAAGACATTATTCGTGGGCATGGGGAGAATGAATGGCAGCCAGCGAACTATGTCATTGCCCTAATTTCCCCGAAGCCAAAAAACGATCTGGCAATTCTTCCCAGGTCTGTGGATCTGGACTGGCTGATTCAACTGGGAATTGAATTTGGTTCAAATCTGAGGATGTTCACTAGTATTTTCTGCTATATCCTCAGTAAACATATTACCGGTAATACCCATACCGGTAATACACCACTGTTTTTGTGTTGTTGTCTTATGCTGTTCGAATTGAAGTGGGGTGGTGTGCTAAAAGAGACATGAGGTTAGCAAAGTATATATTTTTTACACTTTTACACTGTACAGCAGGTACACTATACCCTTGAAGTGATTGCAGTTTTGGCAAATTATTAGTAGATTTGTAAGTTGTAGTTATTTCCCATGTGACCGATTACATGTTTTGTTCATTGCTGTGATTATGAAGATGATGGACAAATAAGGAAGGATAAAGAATAAAAGAGGATGTGTGACAGGAAGCATGCTCTGACTGTGGAAGAGATAAGTGAAAAGAATGTTCAGGCTACAAGATCATGCTATTTTGTTTTATAATGTATTGCCTGTCTGTGGTCTGTGTCTTTCCCCTTTACTCTTGGTCAAAACACAAACACACTAACGGTGTGCCATTTGTTGTTGGTTGTTCAGCCTTATCCACAATGAGAGCAGGGCATCTGATTACCTGGATAGTTCAGACATAGATAGTACCTCCCATGGGAGTCAACCTGTTTGACAGCCTCAGCAGTGGGAGGCTTTGATTTACTGGTAAAGATGATATTTGTTTGTTCCACACCCTTCGCTAGGCCAGTTTCCATTTGTAAAAACAAGGTCATGATGCATACAATTTAATGCATTGACTGGTTGAACTGGAATAGCTCAGATGACAGTAACTGGGATTGTCTTATTGCAGGGAAGTGACGACTAGGTTTACAGCTTTTAAAATGCTAGGGGACAAAATTGTTCCACCTAAAAAATTTATATGAGGCAAACATTATTAACAAGCCCAGTAAGGTTTGTTCCTAGTGATCTTCAACATGAGATTAGTAGTTTCATTTTAATTAATTAAGTAGGTATGGTCTAGGCTACGGATAAAAATAAAATAAAAAAAATAAAATGTATATATTTAAATGATTATGTTAAATATTGCAATATATTAATGCAAGTTAAATTGGGAATTTTTTTCCCCCTTTTAATTATATCGGCGAAACAACGATATTATGGAATCACATCGGTGTTCGTCCGCGTCAGATCCTGGCTGTGAACGCGATAACTCAAAAACGAATTGCCGGATAAGTTTCAACATTTGCACACGGGTACATACCATAAAGACGCCGAACTGTATTGATGTGGGTACTTCTTCGATGAATATTAATTAATTAAGTAATTAATTAATAACGGGCCAAAACTGTGAACGCAGTAACTCAGTCTTTGCTGGATGTTTTTGAACTGTTGCACACAGGTACATATCATGAAGATGCAGAACTGGATTGAGTTTGGTACATCTTCGATTAATGACTATTAAGTAATTCACTAATTAATGTTTTGATGCACTTTTATTTAATTGTATACTTAATGTACATAGGCACATTACAGAGGTCAAATAAAGAATGCCTCTATAGCGCCCCCATGTTTATGAGCCTCATGGGATTATGGACACACTTACTTTGGCAGAGAGCAATGAAACTTGGTACAGTGATTCTCCACAGTGTACCCAACATAAAATATTATTATGACCCCACCCTACAACAAACATGAAGTCGGCCATTTTGAATTTAATTTGGGAGGTCAGGTATATTTGACAGCCTCTAACTTGCACATACTGATTAGTTTAAAACCTGAAATACCTAATTACCCCTGAACACATCTGACCAATATAATGGCAGTTACCTCTATAGTGCCCCCTATAGACTGAAAGAAGAATGTAGTTTTAGGGAATTTAACAAAATTTGGTAAAAACATTCTTCACAAACATCCAGACAAATCAAAAAAGTCAAATAGACCCTTCCTATGTGCAACCTCTTAATTGCGCGTCATATAAAAACCATTAGAAATCATACAATGCCTGATTAAGGTCCCGTTGGTGCCAGTTGTGGCAGACGTATGGGGCCATTTCGCCGATATACACCTTGCTGTCGGGGACAACAGCACAGGCCTAAATTATTGTTAATTGCATATGAATTAATACTTTATTACTGCTAAATAGAAGTAAGCTATTCTAAAGTGTTACCGAAGTTATAAAATAAATAACTGCTTTTAAATATATTTTGAATAGCCTACATAAAAAGGGTGACTTTTATATCTCTGGCTGTTTCTAAACCTACATACTGTGTTGGAAGTTATTCTTTTTGCAGATTAACATGAACCATCTGGACACGCTGATACCGATATCAGTCAACCTTGTCAACACGGCCATGGTGCAAACTTACTAAATGCGACTAGATTTTTTGCTTTGAAGGTATTAAACTGTGTGGGAAATACCAACATAGATTAAGTTGCATGCTATGTTCATGTTAGCAATCTTCTTTGTCCTCTGTGACATTACCACCAATATTCCCTTTTATGATGTTTGTGGATTACTCACTAAAAGGAGGGAAAAAAAAGACTTAGATTACGGGTTCAAGCGGCTCCTACCACCAAAAGCTGATTACCAAGTCTAAATCCTCCCGAGTCAGATTTTCACAGGGCAATGGGTATAGCCCGTAACAGTTACCATTTGGTATGAGGTGAGGTCCCTTGCAAAAAACGAACATCTAGATGACTTGAATTCAAAATATGAATCCTGAAAGTACTTTGAAGTATTGTGACGCTTTAGAGAAACTAGAAAAAAATTAACCCAATTAAAAAAGTGTATTGAATTTAGATTTAGTTTAGTTTAGATTTATTTACTTATTAGGCCCAGATTATGTAACTGGTACATATGGTATTTTTCTGACTTGTTTCAATAATTTTTCTTATTTCACACAACATTATCTGCCAATGTATAAGAAGATTGCTCTTGAAATAGAAAAAAAATTACATAAAAATTGCATTTCACTAGCTGATCTTGTTCATCAACATTCAGACCAGTCAAATAATCTATCTCTAAGTAAATAAATCTAGATGAGAAAAAAATTAAATAAATTCAAACTCATTATACAAGTCATTTTTACTAATATAGATATTCCTTTTTTGCAGTATGTGCTTGTTAACCAAAGGGGACCAATTAAGTTGAAATTGACTGGGATCTGAACGGAGCTCTCATAAAAACCAGTGCCAGAAAGCAGTCTGCACCCAAACACTGCTGAAAACGGATATTATTCACATTTTTAATTAAGAGACATGCCACGTTCGTTCACTCATGCATGTAGCTTCCTGGAAACTATTGAGGATGAGGTTATTAAAAATGAATCTGACTGAGAGAAAGTTCATTTATGAAGGGTTTTGCATAATGGTACATATTGGGTAGTTTGACTAAAATGAACAGTGTTTTTAAAGCTGTAGTCTCTAAGTTTACTAAAATATGATGAAGAGGCCAGGGGAGGTAAAAGTAGTATCCCAAAAACTCTGATTTGATGTTGATGTAGAGGCAAAATCAGGGACTAAAGTAAAACTAGATTATTATTGGTCACAGTAGTAACCCACAAACTCTTGTTTTAGATCAATTATATTTCACAAAATGCTTTTCTTTATTTGATGTGAATGGAAAATACATCTAAAGGCACATATGTGTAAGTGGAATGGTGCGTCAAAATTGCTAATAATTTGTGTCAAAATAGTCAGAATGTTGTCAATGTACGAATGTGGCAGCATGCCAAATATGCATTTTATTTTGTGCGGTCAGACCATATAAAAGGGGCAAGCCTGTCTGACCTCTCACCTCTGACATCATGTCCTGGGGCTGCAGCTCTGTTGTTCAGCAAAATGTGTTTGGCCAAGGCGTAAAGCCAGGCAAATCAAGTGTGTAACCGCTGTGTCTTGGTAAGTTCAATGGCTTTTGCCCGACATTAGTGCATATTGAATATTGCCTAAGGTGCTGTTTGTTTGTAGCTGCCATGTTGAGTCTCTGGTCCCTGTGGACTGATGGCATGGGGCGTGCGTCAGGTGCAGGTGCTGCATATCGGCCCTGTCATGGAGGGTTCTAGGGTCCTTCCTCCTTCACGGTATGTGACCATTGTGCACCTGATGCATATATCTCATGTAGTCTATTGTGGTTGGCTAAACCAATGTTTATATCCTTTAAGGTTCTTTCCAGCTGTCCCTTTTTCTTCTGGTACCTATTTGGCTTCATTGTGTGACAATTGTAGTGCTTGGATACTTGTCAAGGCCTTTCACACAGTCTCTTCCACAAAACAGAGTCACTGAATGAAATTAACTGAATTGAGAGCACCCTCTTGTGACCCAAATTCTTCGTCACTGAAGGAAACACTAAGCCCATCTTGATGTTGCTGTTGTTCTGTAAAGAGTAAATCTAAGGTTCCTAGTCCTAACCCAGGATAGCCCAGGTTGGATGTTTTTAAATTCTATTGTACTATTTATTTATTTGGGTTCACCCATACTCGAGCTGCTACACTTAAATGCCTCTGTGTTAGCCCTGCAATTAACTGGTCAATGTTGAGGGTGCATCCACATTATACCAAAAACAGATGGGATGGCATTGTGGCATAGAGGATATTTAATCTTGATCACTTTCCAGAATGTACCCTACTTAAAGCCCATAGTTGTGTGCTTTGACTATCCTCATACCAGTGGTGAGCTATAGAATTTGGCACTTAAAGTAAAGGATTGTGTTGTTTTGAGCAGCCCCGCCTATGTCCTTTCAAAAGTGGGGTCTGGTCCCTTCTTCTCTACAATTTTGCTGACGAACCAATCACGAGCCGCTTACAAGCTGCAGAGTCGTGTGTTTGCTAACGTGACTTCTTCGTTAACAACGGGCTGTGTGGCTTTTTAGCTTCATGCCTAGTGTTTCTGACCGGTTTACTATACATTGTTAAACTCCGCCCTTGAAATTGAATGCAATCTACGAGAGACCAGACTAACATCTTTGTATGGACTAGGAAAAGAGTTAGTCGTGGCTGGCCAGGCTAAGCTAGACCCATTTACCTTATCTGTATTTGCATTGCTCTCGTCGAGTTTGTTTTTCTGACACATACAGATTTCTTGCAGATGTTCCCACTGGCAAAGTCCCAGTTTATTTAATTGGATGTGGAGAGAGCAATTTGTTGATATGCACAAGCCAAGATAAGACCGTGTTGTAGCTTGAGACGCCTCCACAACAGTCCTTCTCATTTGAACATATGCCCTAAGAATTCTGAGCAGTGCCGAGGAGGCTAGAGTTGGATTTTGATACAAAACACAACATATGTAAAGTCATTTACTGTCATTTCTTAATACACTCTCTGGCCACCACCATAAAAAACAAACAAAAAACAAACAAACGGTGAGACACTCTTAATACTTAGCTGGACCGCCTTTAGCTTTGAGAACAGTGGCACTGTTTAAAGCTTCCCAAGATTTATTTCTGTCCAATTTTTCACCAAGATCTTGTATTGATAATGGGAGAGTTGGATCACTGTGAAAATCCTTCTCCAACACATACCAAAGATTCTCAATTGGGTTAAGGTCTGGACATCCATGTGTGAAAATGAAGTCCCGTGCTCCCTGAAATACTCAATCCCAATTTGAACCTGATCAATCCTGGCATTCAGGTAGTCAGCTGACCTCATTCTTTGGATACATAATGCCCTGACTAACCACAGGAGGCTCTTAGTTAGTTAAATCCAGGTGGTGACTTGTTTTTTTTGGCCAGGCAGTGTACACAAAATTGCTGCACACAACAAACTGATAAAAGGGACGTGTAATTTGCTATGGCTCTGGCTGCATAACAATGAACGTGTGTTAGCAACTTTGTGCCTTAGGCGATTGTACACCCTGGACAATGGCCAGTTAGTTGCATGGCTGACACAGAGACAGATGCAGAAAAATGAGCTCATGCTGCATCTATACCCGCATGTACATAATAACTGATCCCTGCACTTTTTTTGCTCACTGGTCACTGTGGCTAGTCCTTTTTAAAAGTTAGTAGCCTATTGGTGTTTTCACTAGCCAGGGGTTATATATTTTAGCATGACGCACAACAAAAATAATGTTGTATTTTAACATACCATAAGGAAAACCTCTTACGTTAAAATACAGTGTATACATAAAACCCAACTGGCCAAAGTGAGTCAGTGTTTGGCTAGTTGGCTAATGCTAATGACATGCCCTGATTGATCCCAAAATCCACAAATGCAATATCTGTTAAAATCTTGTTCCTTATTAGACCCTTGAATGAAAATGTGCTGTGACTAAATTAGTATAAGTTAATGTATTTTTATGGATTTAATGGATTTTCTTTCTTTTCAATCCTGTATTATCCTTGCTCTAGCCCCCATTTAGTTTTGAGTTTGGTAGCAATTTTAACTAGTACCTAAAATATATGTTTTTTTTCTTAAATTTACCAGCCCACGCACTAGCAGACCAGGTTAGGCATTGAATTACGGTTTTAGCTGAAATCCCTTTTAGCCCCTGCTCTGTGGAGTCTGTAGAATGAGCAGTACCACCTGGAGAAACCCTCCCCGTTGCGGACATCCTGTCTGTGCTAGGCTACGTCCTGTCTACGCTAGGCTACGGCGCGGCTAATGCTAACCCTCCTCCGCCGCTTACAATGGCCGTGTTGTTTCAAATCTTTGGAGCAGATTTTTTTTTACCACGCTGATGTGACGCTGTACACAAGCCAGGGACACACACTACATCTGCTGTTCTCATTCTCCACAAGCCAGAACAGTTCAGCACCTCAACTACACCTGGATTTGTCATTAGCAGACTTTTTAAAGGGCTTTTCGAATGGCCAAGAGTATTGTTAGCCTACTTCAAAATAATATTGCTAATATAAGTACAGGGCCGTACAGAGAATTATTGAAGTACTGGGGTCCTATAGAAGTTTTTAGGATGTGATCTAATTGTTTCAAAATCTCTGACTAAGGGACATTCTGATCCAGTTTTTGCCTCTGGTTAAGACTTGTTTTAGTCCTGGGTAAGTTCGGGTTTAGACTTGGTTTAGTCTTGGGTGAGTTCTGGTTTAGACTTGGTTTAGACCTGGGTGAGTTCTGGTTTAGACTTGGTTTAGTCCTGGGTGAGTTCTGGTTTAGACTTGGTTTAGTCCTGGGTGAGTTCTGGTTAAGACTTGGTTTAGTCCTGGGTGAGTTCAGGTTTAGACTTGGTTTAGTCCTGGGTGAGTTCTGGTTTAGACTTGGTTTAGTCTTGGGTGAGTTCTGGTTTAGACTTGGTTTAGTCCTGGGTGAGTTCTGGTTTAGACTTGCCTCAGTCCTGTTCCAATTTAATCATGTAATCAGACAGAGACAAAAAGAAGTTGTAAAATTCTTCAAAATGGCCCTGGTTTCGTCCTGGTAGAGGCTAGACCTGGTTTAGACATTGTTTAATTATGATTCTGAATTAGCCTTGTTTTAGACCTGGTATAGAGCTGGTTTAGTCTTGTTTTAGACCTGGTATAGAGCTGGTTTAGTCTTGGTTTAGACCTGGTATAGATCTGGTTTAGTCTTGGTTTAGACCTGATATATATCTGGTTTAGTCTTGGTTTAGACCTGGTATAGATTTGGTTTAGTCTTGTTTTAGACCTGATATAGATCTGGTTTAGTCTTGTTTTAGACCTGGTATAGATCTGGTTTAGTCTTGGTTTCGACCTGATGTAGTTCTTTTTAGACTTTAGACCTTTTAGACTAATAAATATAATAGAACAATATGTACTCAATTAGGACTATTGTTGGAAATATTACTTAAGCAGTTCAAAGTTAAAAGCATGGTGAATTTAAAATAGTCTTGAAAGAGAATTGGCAGTTTATATCCCGATCAAAACTGAGTATACTGTTGTTGTATCCTTGGGCTAGACACATAACACACACTGCCTAAGAATGAATCTGGATTGGTGTTTGGTGGAGGACATTGGTGCAGAATGGCTTCCACGTCTCAGTCAGTCACTGTGGTCCAGGGCAGCTGTGGCTACAGAAGTAGTTTACCACCACCAGAGTGAATGAATAATGGACAACAAACTATTTTATTTTTTTATATATATTGGGATTTTTTTGCATCTAATATGTCTACAAAATAAACCAAGCATTACAAACCTGGCTCTAACCATTTTTGAGATTTTTATTATTGAAAAGTATGTCATTATGGTAGTTTTTACAAAATCATAAAAATTCATAATTTGAAACTTGAAATTAAAACTTCCAATACATTTTTCCTAGTATTTATATCAGTAATCTGCAGTTTCAAATTGATATTTATGTTTTTTTTCCTGTAGTTTTTGTCATTAGTCTCATAGTAAAGGGGCCTTTTAAATGTATCAAAAATATCCATGGCCTATTTTGAAATTGGCATGTCATGAGCAGCTATGTTCTATCCTCTCTGAAGCAGGGTCTTGGTCTCGTTCCAACATAAACACACTTATATGGGTCAGACCGGACCATGACCAGTCTCAGTCTGAGGATCTTGGAGATTTCGGGGTCAACTGCAGCTGCTCCGTAAAGCATTTATTGGCCTTTATAGTCCTTGTGCGAATGGAATATTTGCCTGAATTCCTTCCCGGAGCACTTCTGGACCTATGCCAACATATGCGTTCTCCCCATTCACAGAGCTTTTGTGATTTTGTGTGGCACGGTCATATTTTAAAGCCAAAACAAGCTGCTGTCACTAAATGATGGTGACTTAGGCAAATAGCGGTTATAGCCGTTTGGCCGAAGATATATGCTTTTGTGGGTTTTATAACCCTGTAAGGTCAGTGACCAGACATGGCTGAAGAAGAATGGAGGTGGTGTTTGGCATTATTTAACATGGTAATACAAGAACAATGGATTGTGGCTTTGCTTTAGATAAGTGAGATCTGATTTTGATACAGAAATGTTGTAGAATTAAACTACAAAGAAAATAATTCATTGTTTAGCTTGTATACTGCCTAAGGCCCATAGTTGCTAACACACACACACGCACAAAAAATATATATATATATATATATATATATATATGCAAATTCACATCTATTTTCCCAATGTATGCACTTCCATAAACCATCTAGAAAAGCAATAACATCTGAATCATAATATTTCATAACTATAGCTTATAGGCCTGACAATGTTGGGACCTTTTAAAGATTATACCATTGAGAGCAGAGCCATATTGTGTCTCCAGCCTATTTCTCTCATCATCTTTTAGCAGAGCCAGGCTCATTCTCTTTAACTGCACAATATGGAGGTTTACTGATATGGAGGTCGCCAGGTAAATAAAAAAGATGTTTGTTTTTAGAACATCAAATTTGGGGGAGTGTTCTCTGGCGTGCGAGTAAAAGATCTCACTTCTTGTGTAAAAATAAGAAGCTTTATCAGTGTAACAAAAATCATCAACATTTAATTAAAAAAACACATCTGATCAGTGTAGTGTGTAAAAGTAGGAATCATTGAGTATTCATACTATATTCTAGTGCTTATTGCCCAGGGATAAAAGCTTGTTTGTTAGTCCTCTGGAGTTGGCAGTTTCTTTCAGCAGGGCAGCTAATAATAATAATGATGCATCATACCTATATACTGCTTTTTAGGACACTCAAGGACACTTTACAATTACATTATTCATTAACTCCATACATTGGTGGTGGTAAGCTACTTGTGTAGCCATAGCTGCCCTGGGGCAGTCTGACAGAAGCATGGCTGCCATTTTGCATCTATGGCCCTTCTACCAAAACACCACTCACACAACCGTATTCATTCATAGGCAATGTGGGTTAAGTGTATTGCCCAGGGACACAACGACAGTCACCAATTGTCGATTTCAATTACATTACTATGTCAAAGGACTTGCTGGATATTGCCCAGTGTGACACATATTATCTATGTACTTCATATGTGTCAGCTATTATGGAAAACTAATTATAGAGAGGTTTTGTCAGGTCATTTGTATAGGCAACTCAAACTGCAGAGAAATTTTCATGATGGAAGTTAAGCAGACCACAATATGATTGTTTTAATGCATATAGAAAAGGCAAGGTGGTTTTGGTAAATGGCAACTACAGGACATGCATGTGAGTGAGTGGGTGGGGGAACATTGGCAATGGATGATATAGAAATGATAATGTATTTGCTCCACATGGCACCACTAGCCCAAAAACTGCTAAAGCCTTGTCAAATTTACAAACTAATTTAAAGTACGACCTCAGAAGTACCGTCAAGACCTCCCGGAGGGAATGGAGCGAGGGAGTGGAGTCTGACCAACAGAGCCACGACCCAAGAAGCATGTGGGAGAAACTACGTGTTGCCACTGACTACAAGGGGAGGAGCAGGCCGGTGGAACTGTCCAGCGAATCATTTCCGGACGAGCTCAACACCGGTTTGATGCGGACAAAACCGCGCCTGTCACCAGACGCAGTGAGGCGGTCATTCAAGAAGGTAAACCCCCGCAAAGCACCGGGGCCCGACGGTATCCCCGGCCGGGTGCTGAGAGCATGTGCCGACCAACTCGCCGGGGTGTTTACTAACATCTTCAACCTGTCTCTGAGCCAGTCTACGGTGCCCACCATCTTCAAGACCTCCACTGTTGTTCC
>JAVQKC010025458.1:0-26701 GCA_036025475.1 Philypnodon macrostomus | reverse complement strand
ATTTCCTGTTTGGTCCTCCAAAGGTTATAAATCAATGTGATAAGAAGTTCTCCATGGTTACTTAAAAACAGGTATCCTGCTGAGTCTGTTGAGGTCAAGAGGTCAGTTACACTACATAGTTTTACTAGAAATTGAGTACTTCTTCCACCACTGGAGAAATATAGTGCCATGTAAAACACAGTCAATAAGAGTTGGCATTACCACCCGATCTATACCTTCTGCCTGCAGTCCATGTCCTGTTCGAGTCAGTGCCTGGTCAGCCACATCCCAGACACACAGACCTGAGGATGAGTGTCCCTGTGAGGCTGACGGAGCATTTCACACGCCATTTACTCCCAACCTCCTGTCTCCATCTACAGCACCAGAGCAGCCTCCACCCAGAATGCATTCTCCACAAATCACTGCTTAAGTATTAGCTCCTGTCTGGCATCAACACTGTTAGATACACCAGCCATCTGTTCGCTGGCATAGAGGAGGGTGACTAAAACCAATTATATACCTTCATAACATAAGATTTATTCTCACCAAATGTGCCAATATATTTTTTTAAAGAGGCTATATTAGGCACGCTTTTTTAATTGATTTTGTTCACTGCTATATTACAATTTCACTTAAACCGCACTAAACCGGTTTCCCCCATCAACCCAAAACATGCACATTATGTTAATCCTCCAGCTAGGTACATCCTGACCAAGATCCTGCCTCAAGATCTGGAGATGGGTCCCTGGGCGCTCCACTGCGGCTGCCCACTGCAGAGGACAAATTTCCCTACGGGGACAATAAAATGTAACGATATGACCTGGACTGAAAATGGAAAATCACCTATAAGTCCATAACCCTTTAAGGCCCACTTTCTCCAGTTAGGCCCCTTGCACAGTTTATATTTGATTTGTGTAGAAATGTTAAATTACGTGTTTTCGGCTCCTGAGAAGATTCAATTTTCAATTCAATTCAATTTTATTTGTATAGCCCATATCACAACACAGTTGCCTCAGAAGGCTTCACAAAAAGAGATGTATGTAAACAATAAACAGGGTCAGTGTCTCAGTATTATTCAGTGTGAACTAAAGAAAATACAGTAACTTTGACAAAGAAGCTCCGAACCCCCCTTTAAATGATTTTAAGGGCTTAAAATCAAAAGGATACAACATCCAGTGAATGGTAGTTCTGCAGGAAAAATGCTTTGTTGATGTCAGAGTTAAGAGACTTGTTTGAGATTATTGAAAGACAACATTATACTGTACCCTTTGTTGTATCAAGGCCAAAAATGACCAAATCAGGTGCTTGGTTCATGGTCAACCTGGCGAAGTGGCCAGTTTAGTTTGAGATCTGGATTTGTTGTAACAGAATGATAAAAAAAAAATATATATATATAGCAAATTTATCTGTGCAGACTGTGAATAGGAGACAATGGTGAATCAGTAAGAATTATATCTGGGGCCCCACTATGACACTGGCACTAATCAGGGCTAATAAAAACCGAGGGCCCCAGACCATAAAATCACAATGACCCTATCTACTTAATGGACTAATTACAAAGCTGGGTCATTGCATGTTAAGAATGCACTGTTGGGTTAGGTTTTAGTAAAAAATAATGGTTGAATTGATTTGATTATGCTCCTCAAAAGGCCAATTATTTTTTTACTGCTATGTGCGATCATAAATGCAATATTCACCTTTTTGTCTATTGACAGCACTGATGGGAAATGTCAGACCAGTTACTTTTAGTTAGTTGTGCATCTTTGGGCAATTGAACTCATTCTCAATGGTCTTCTATTTATTCCCTTTAGGATTCATGGTTAACTGCTATTTCTGGGCCTTAAACAAGACTCTGTGAACAATCTGTCTCTGTACTGTAATAAAAAGCTTTACAATTACCTGCATTTTTCATTCACTCTACACATCAACTACACAACCACATTCATACATCAACAATGTGGGTTAAGTGTCTTGCCCAAGGACACAAAAACGATTCAAACTTCCATTATGCGCTGTACCCCGACCTACTGGCGGCCTCATACTGTGACGTCAGGTCAAAAAGAGATCTATGGCCGCCACCTTCTGTCAGTGCCCCAGTGAAGAAACCTCAATATAACCAACAAACGTGCATTGAACTCACATTGTTCTAGTTATAGCTCACCATTCCAATTTCCATTTAGGTAATGTTAAAAACTCAATATGTTTCCCTCATTCATTTCAGGTGTGCTACTTTTTTACCTACAACATTACATTATGTAGGTTCCTGGCTATAAATATATGTACTCGTCTTTTATAGATGTACTGAATGTGGGCCACATGAAGGCACTATTGCACATCTTAGCAGCAGATGTTAGCTTTGGTTCAGTCTGAGTGCAGAGTGGATCTGAATCTCCTCTCACAAATCCAGTGATTTACACCTCTGTGGATGTTCTACTCATAAAACATGGACTTTTTGAATGCTTTTTTCACGGAGTGTCACACTTCCAGGCCACATTTGTGAAATCAAACCACCTCGTGTGAAGCTGGCTTAACTTTACACAGATGGTAACGTTATACTTTTGAACATTGGTCGATGTTAAAGGTTGTTTGCCACTCATAAAGTTGACTGATTGTGCGTATTTGACACAGGGAACACTTGTAGGGGCCCCAATGGAAGATCGAGAGGTGTCACTTATAGGGGCCCCATATGAGGAGTGGGCGGTGTCTTTTGTTGAAGTTCTTTTTTGTGTTGGATTTATGATGTGGCCCCATGCCTCTGGCCCTCAGGTGCCGCACCACTCCCATGAGTTATGTGACACCAGAACGATGAAGCTGCAAGGTTTTCAATGACATGAAAAATATTTAGCAAATTCTTTTTTTCAAGATATGTTTTAGATCTGTTTTAGTTCCAGATATGATAGAAACTTGGGCACTTCATAGATTGGTTAAGACATTAAGTTTGTCATAAGGGCAACAGTAAGTAAAGCAGGTTGTTGGTAGTTCAATCCCTTCTCCAGGCCGCTACCTAGTGCTATTGTATCCTTGGGCAAGACACTTCAAACCCACCACACTTGGCTTTGTATGACTATGATTTTCTTTGTGTGTTCAGAACTGGTCAACAAGATGGTTGACCTGGTATGGCTTACCACATTTCTGTCAGTCTGCCCCAGGACAGCTATGGCCATAGTACCATCACCAGTGTGCAGTGAATAATTAATGGACTCAGTTGTTCACCCACCTTGACTTTGTATCAATGCGATTGTCATTGTGTGTTTAGAACAGGTCAGAAAGATGGTTGGTGTGGTATGGCTTTCCACATTTCTGTCAGTCCGCCCCAGGACAGCTGTGGCAACTGTACCATCACATTGTGCAGTAAATAAAAAATGGACAGGCTTCAACTTGATTCTCCAAAACTCAATTCTCACCCTTTATTTTGTAATTGAAGAAACACACTAAAAAACAACTAAAAATCCAAACTTTCTTAATACGTGCTGTTACCTCTTTGAGCGCCCCCATCATGAAATACCAGCACTGCACACCACAACTTTTTTTAATGTTGTTTATTCATATAATTCTATAGTCATAAAAACATTATTGTTGGTATTAGCATTCATAAACCTGTGCCAGTACTGTGTCAGCTCAGAGGGTAGCAACTCATTTATTTTCCTGACAACATTTGATCATAAAACTGCTACGATTTATGATGAAAGCTAATGAAATGTTATGAATTATTATATACCCTATAATTATGTGACTGTGTGCATGCCCCAGGCCAGTATCAGGTGAGCTCTGATTTAATGGGATGACACAACAGTATATTGGAAAGCACTGTGGTACATTTGAGGTTAATTATTCTGAACCTAGTGCAAAGAGATTGATGGGTTTTTATGTAGAATTCGACAATCTACATTTCCCATAATGAATGAATTGAAGGAGTGAATGGTTGTCAACATATGTCTTTGTGTCAGCCCTGTTACTAACTAGCCATTGTCAAGAGTGTACTCACTGTAATTGACAGTTTCATCCCTGCCGGTCCTTGGGCAATGTTGTTAGTGTTAGTTGTTTAGTCTGTGTCTAGTGGTGTGTTTGGTAGTTGCGGAGATTTCTCCATCAGTCTGCACCAGGGCAGCTGTGGCAAAAGCAACTTACCACCACCAAGCCTGGAAAAATGTGTTATTCTAAACGTCAGAAGATGAATGAACTCAATTATAAATATATATTTTTAAATTAAATCGTAAATAGAGTGGCTTACCGTTTATTACATAATAGTCAAATGATTTTTTTGGTGTTGGTTGTTTTTTTTCCCTTCCTTTGGTGATTGTTACCTGGATACTTGGGTAACTTCATAACGTCTCACACTGTAAATCTTACTTCACCCCAACATTTTTAACTGAAAACTTGCCCCGAGGTGTTACCGACTACAATTCCTTCATCGTACATCGTTTTCTTTTCACTTGACAAGCTAATGAATTTTATCCCAGTGTACTTTAACAGCTCATTTATCTGTCTTTTAGCCTAGCTTTAGCTATGTTGGGAATGCCAAAGGTGGGAAAGACTGGATACAGCTGGTTTTTAGTGTCTTTTTTATAAACTTTCTCTGTTACCCGCTTTACAAGTGTCTAAGCATCCGTATCAAATGTCGACCCCCAAAATCAAAGCCATCCCACAGGCGGAATGACATATCCCCATGTTCCCAGCAGTACCAGACATACTGTAACAAAGGAATAAAGAAGTGCTTGTCACGTTAGCCGCGAGATGTTAGCCAGATTTTGTTCAATGGTGAATTTTTATATGAATTTTGATACATTTCATAACAATGCATGTGTCCAGGTGCAGGGACTGTAATAAGATAAGCAGTAGCATTATTTGGTGACAATAGAAGTTGGCTAAAGTTCAAAAGTAGAAAGCTAACTAGAAGTACTAAGAGGATGCAGACCTCATCCAAGACACTAACCCCTACATTTACACAGAGTATGTCACGTCTACAGCATGTCTCCAGAACCATGGAGTTTTTAACTAAACACCAAACAGGGGGACTGGTCTGATCAGCCGTAGCCTGTCTTCGTCCTCTCTGTCGGTGTGAAAAGCGCTCTAAACTCTGTCTCTCACTAACTCTAGCACAACTTGGAGCGGCTCGGAGCGGCGTGTGTGGGGCAGGCACACACCGACAGTCACTCGGCAATGATTGGGTTGAGAGGGTTGGCCTTTTATACTGCTGTTGTGTTCTTGGGCAAGACACGTCGTTCACCTCAGTGTGTGTTGCTGTATGAACGTGTAAGTGTCCTGTCTCCGTCAAGTCTGCCCCAGGTCAGCTGTGGGATTAAAATTTTAGACCAGACACATAATATTATTGCCCTATAGTTTTGGTCACATTCGTATGGAATTGTATTAATATTTTTTTTCTTTAATAAAATCTAAATAAATAAATCTCCACTTACAGAGCTAATTTGATCTGCTTTTGAGGCACTTATTGAGTAAAGGATGCATTTTAGTCTCTTGATTTTTGATTCTGCAAAATAATCTATGATTTAATTCACTTTTATTTATATTGCCCTATATCAGATCAAAGTTGCCTCAGAGGGCTTCACAAATGGTGATGCATAGCCTACAAACAACAACGTCAATACAAACAATAAACAAAGTCAGACAGTCAATAGCGATACAAATGAAAGGACTGTCCCAGAACATCCCACGGCCTTAGACCCTCCATCGTGATAAAGAAAAACTTGAATGATTAATGACTATACACATTTAGGGCTACTGGTAACAAAGTAGGAGTGGCTAAAAGTATACTTGCATGTATGTGAACTTTGGCAGGTCCTTTATACATACACTGGGCCAGTATTGATCCTATTGTTACCCATAAACCTCTCTATGGGAAACTGGCCCGGTGCCTTATACATTCCCACCACACTGCTCCTCTCCACAGACCCAGTTCCTCTAATCAGAGACGGACACACTAGGAGCATACTCTGGTTTATCTACACTCTCTCATTGGGCTGTGGAGGGTTAGCGTGCGTCGCGGTGAATTAGCATACACGTGTTGTCAGAATGAGGCTGGGGAGCGGAGATAGCGCTGGATGCTAGCTCCCTTGGCTCCACTTCAGATCAGATGTGACAGCCAATCACACACAAATGAGCGGGAGCTATACCTTCCAGCTATTGTTCGACTGTGCCATGGAAAAATTATGTTTTCACCCAAAACAGCTGCAGGGCCCGTGTTCAGAAATAGAATTTGGGTTTCACTTAGAAGTACTGACAGACTTCCAGATTCATTTGTGGAATTCCTCACAAACTGGCTGGTGCTACACTGGCAAGCAAACATCTGTCACAATGCAAGAATTAGTTTGAATAATAAATTGGCGTATTACCTGCTAGCTTTGGTTCATTTCTGAGAACAATGGAAAAATGTAGAGGTACTCCACTAACTTCAAGGTTGGAAGTTTGACTATTTGTACTGCCATGGTGTTCTTAGGCAAGACACCTACATTTGCGTGAATGTAGGTAAGGATTTTGGCATGGTATGGCTGCCATGTGTTTGTCAGGGCAGCTGTGACTACAAGGGTAGCTTACCATCATCAGTTTGGAGCATACTCAATAAATCAGACATTTATGTAGCGCTTTTCCTCGGTAGTCTTTTACAACTGAGTTCATTATTCATTCACTTCCTAATCCCACATTTGTGATGAAGCTATTTGTACCTCTAGCCACAGCCGCCCTAGGGAAGACCATGGATGTATTATTAAAGGATGGTGAGTAGCAAGATGGCTGCCGTTGATTTCAAAACATTTTGCTCAATCACATGATGCCAAAAAAGTTATTTACTTCCGCGATACTTCTGTGTTATGAGCATTTCCGCTTATACTTCCATGCATGCGGCCCATAGAGCAGTTGCACTATGGCCCTTGAGCCCCTGCCCTCATGTACACAGACCGCCTGGTCCATTCTGACCAATCAGCCCGAATGCGGGATAGAGCGGTGAAGCCCACGTGACCCACAAACATTAAAAGTAATTTTTTGGCCGATTTAAGTTTTTTAACAGAGAAAAAGTATATGATGTGAAAATAGAGAATAAACACCACTAAATCCGGCCATTTTGAAAGTTGTAGGTGTCCTGACAGCTGAGCCCCAGATTCCTTGTTACATGTGAATGACCACTACGCATATAGGCATCAAGGCAGAGGGGGCAGTGCCTCATTCTGTTTTTATAATAGACCCATGGTGCAGACTGGCCGAGATGTGGCAGACATTTTGCACCGATGCTTTCCTAATAACCACCAAAAATACCAATCACACTCTTCAACTTGGGTGAAATATCAAAACATCGGCTGAAATTGAACAGACAACCTTCTGGTGAATTGGCAACTTGCTCTACCTCCTTTTAGCCATTGCCGTCTAACTATCAACTAAAACTATTTTGCACAGTGCTGGGCTTAATCAATTGAGGAAGACTGTAGCTTACAGTCAAAACATGTCAAACATCTCCTTTCATTATTTGTCTGTTATATAAGCTAGAAGACTAAATGAACCTTCAAAATCTCTCATAAGTCAGTATTCTCTAGCCCAGTCCACCTGTGTCCTGTGCTGTGACAGTGCCGGATTCCTCGGGGCTCTTCGTGTCATCAGATGGAGGCGAGGAGGATTTCTGTGCACCTTTTAATAATAGTTGTGGCTGCTCCGGTGATGTACGGTCGGGCCAGCCTTTTCAACTGATGACACTCCTCTTCACTTCTCACCACACGGCCCTATTATCTTCCACTCCAGCTGTGTTGTACTCTAAACACATGAGGTAGCTCTGAAGGCAGCTCACTTTGGCACAGTTTTCTATAGGGTTCCACCAACACTAACTTCATTTAAAACAACATCAAATAATGCTCTATGTGATATGTTGACAGTTCCCGGAAACAAAAAACTTTTGCAGGCATGTCAATTTGGACATAGGGCGGCACGGTGGCATAGTGGTTAGCACACTTGTCTCACAGCAAGATAAGGTTCTGGGTTTGATTCCTGGACTGGGCAGTCGGGGTCCTTCTGTGTGGAGTTTGCATTTTCTCTCTGTGCCTGTGTGGGTTTCCTCTGTGCCTGCGTGGGTTTTCTCTGTGCCTGTGTGGGTTTCCTCTGTGCCTGTGTGGGGGTTTTCTCTGTGCCTGTGTGTGTTTCATCTGTGCCTGCGTGGGTTTCCTCCGGGTACTTCAGTTTCCTTTGCCACTAAAAAAATGTACAATAGGTTCTCCATTGGGACTCCCCTGAAAACGAGATTCTGAATCTCAGTTGGACTTTCCTGATTAAAAGAAAATTTTACCTGTACCTGTACACAAAAAGATCTAGCTTACCATATACTTGTAGTTAGATTTTTACCATTGTATTTCACATTATAGTTGCCACAGTCAATCATTCTAATGTTGGATACCCTTCATGGAGCCATATTGTCCATGGTGTCCAAGACCATTGCACAGTCTCTCCGTGTAGGTTTCATCCGTGCTCTCCATTTTGTCAAATGTAAAAGGCACCATCCTGTAAGACTCACAAACATTTCCATGACCTGTGTAAGACATTTGCGATCTAAAATGACAACAAATAAAGCCTTTTTTCTGTGAAGCTTCTCATTCACCCTGGAAGGTTTCTAGATTAAGTTTTGGGGTACTCAGGCTTCCTCTCATGGTCCTAAAACATGCATGCTAGGAGATTGCCTTGTGAATGAATGTCGGAATGATCATTGTCCAGAGGGTAAATTAGTTAAGATGTCTTTCATTAGATTTCTAAAATGTTAACACCGTTACCAGTTTACCAGTTTACCATTTCCAAACATGTAAACACAATATTTTCTCCATTGTTGCAGATGAGGAACATGTCATTTACCAAGTGTTTTTGTTGTCTGGAAAGTTGAAGTTTGGAACATTTCCAGGAAGCAGCTAGGCCAGACTGGGTTTTTAGTGGAAGAATTGTTCACATTAGCATAGTGATGGAATTGTGGGAGATTGTACAAAGAACATGTGGCAGTTTAGACTGTTTCCATGTATTTACATGACATGCAGCATGGTGCGTATGTGACTGATTAGGAAAGTATTCACGATTCTGTGATTGGCGGACAGAGCGGCACTGTGGATTATAAAGATCAGCACTAAATTAATCTAAAATGATACCCAGGTCTAACCTGAAACCAACATTCTGAGCATGCAGATGGGAGACTAGAAGCCTGCATGAATGTGATCCTTAATCCTCAATCAGGTTTTTGCTTTTTCACCATCTTGTTGGCTTTTTCTTGCTATGGCTCACAGATGGCTGAGGCCTGTTTTAGCAACTAGGGGCCTTAGGGTACATCCTAGACAGTGGCATGACATGCACAGACAGACAGAACTCTCACATTCTATTACTATGTCACTTACTCACATATATACTTGACATAAATAATCAGCATCTATAACTTTTATTATACATTTTATACCTTAGAAGAGATGTCATCTTTATTATGATGCAACTGAAAGTCAGAACTGCATCTCCTTTAAAAAAAATGCTGTCCTGTATACAAATTGAGTTTTAAGTCATCAGCATACTGTCAAAATAGTGCACTATATCTTTATAAACAGGCTGATTTGTGAGTCCTGGAGTAGACCAGACTGCTGTGGAAGTCTTCACCCTGACACTAGCTAAATTCCTCAGAAAAACCTCCTCTTTGGGTCTTGTCAGCTGGATGATGTCTCCTGTGGGACTTCCAGACGAGTTCAGGCTCCTCATATCCACTGAGCACATTCACCTCAGAGCTGCTCAAGGCTGGCATCAACACAGGTTATGTAAGAGAGAGTGTGGGAAATAACACATCCCTAGACAGCACTCCACAAAAGACACTGGATTTAGTTCAGATATAGTCTGGGTATATATGTCATGACATTGCATTATCATAGTTCTCATGAATACTGGAAAAAGTGGAATGGGGTAAAACCAATTACCCAGACTAAGAATTTGTGTTATTTTGTGGGAATCCTTCATATGTTCCTTCTCCTGCTTCCTACCATATGGGGTTATGATTGACTAAATTCATGTTAAAGTATAACTGCATAGAAACTGTATATGATGAAGTTAAGCAGAATTGAATTTCTGGTGTCCCATCCCATTTTCCCAACTATGGTATCCAATTAGGAGTAAAAAGCAATAAAGTATTTTCAGACAATGGGTGTGTTTAGGTTTTCTTTATTTTCTGACTAAAATTGACCAAGGAGGTAATGTTTTCGGGTCCGTCCGTCTTGTTTGTCTGTCTGTCTAGCCGTCTGTCCATCTTGTTTGTCTGTACACGTTACAAAATTACTGAATGGATTTGGATGGAATTTTCAGGGAAGGTCAGGAATGACACAATGAACAACTGATTAGATTTTGGGAGTGATCCAAATCACTGTCTGGACCCAGGAATCTTTTCAAAACAGGTGCCTTGGCGGAGGTCTGTGCTTTCTAGTTCCTTCTAAAATAAATTGTACGATTGTTTGTACGATTTAAATTAAAAAATATGTTTTCCTCCCAATTATCTAACCACAGATCAA
This sequence comes from Philypnodon macrostomus, assembly GCA_036025475.1. Classification (NCBI taxonomy): domain Eukaryota; kingdom Metazoa; phylum Chordata; class Actinopteri; order Gobiiformes; family Eleotridae; genus Philypnodon; species Philypnodon macrostomus. Next base: position 16,211 of record JAVQKC010025458.1, on the reverse strand, counting down.
CTCAATTATCTCAACATTCATTTTGGTTAGTCAATTTGTTTTTGTTATGCCAGAAGTTAGAGAATACCATCTTCTTCATACCTTAAAAGTGTAATTAGTACTTTTTACAATATTAAACATATAAATCTAGGGGATGCAAAATGTTTATGGCAAAGCATGGTTGAATATTTCCTTCATGGTAATGTTACATCTTGGCCAAATATTAGTCTGTCCACTTAAGAATCATCTACAAGGCAAACCATGGCTGTGTGTGAGACACTAACTGGTTGTGTAGAGCCACTAATGCTGCCTTCATGTGCTGTGGGAATTATGGAAAATACCACTTGTCGAGATCAAATCTGCACTTGAATGCCCCCTCTTCTCATAATTTCCACTGGAGAACGTGGAGATAATTTTGATACCCGAGTTGGATTTGACCTTTCAACATGACGGAGATCAACAAAGAAATTATGAATGCATTAAAATGGAATTTATTAAGAATGAACATTTTTTACTCCTGTGAACAGATTATTTTAATATAAACAATCATTTCGCACATATACAATTTTAACGTCGACTGTATTTCCACTTTGTGTCATTTAAAAAATATATAGCAGATGTGGATAGATGTAGAAGCAGCTGAATTAAATCAAAACTGATTCACCCAAGAGCAGGTTAAGATAAATTTTTGCAACGACCGCAAAAGCACTTGAACACAACGTACTCGTAATTCCCAATTCACACGTGGAAAGGCTCGTCTTCCCCAAAGCACATTAAGGATTGCAGTGAAGTTGTCCATGTGTTCTGCAGCCCTTAGGCCACGCCACACTGTTTGCCAATGTTGTTTTTTTGTGGTCTGTTGCCGATGCCCTCGGAACACATCTTTCAGTAACTGGGACTGTTTAAACCACTAACACCCAGGGGTGCATTGATATTAATCATAATCTTCTCATATTGACATGCAGCAGTTTACTGTGGCTCCTGTTACCAACACAACTGTGAATACAAAACTAGTGTTAGTGTCAGAAGAGGAAAGACGAGCATACTCCTATAGGGCAACTCTTATTAGAATGATTGTGCTAATAATTATGTCTAGCATTTTCACAGTTAGCCTGAGGAATATAGTGCTAGCTGTCTGGTACTTTGGGCCAGTCGTGACTAATTCTTTTTTTATTCGATACAAAGATCTGGTCAAAGGTCTGATCTCTTGCCAATTGCATTCAATATTTATCCATATATAGTAAACCGATCAGAAACACCAGACATGATGCTAAAATGCCACACGCAGCCTGTTGTTAACAAGGAAGTCAAATTTGCAAATTTTGTATATGACACAGCAAACAAAATACACGTCGTTGCAGCTCATAAATGGCTCGTGATTGGTCTGGATTTGCTATAAACAAGGGACCACTTTTGACCACTTTTTGCATTATATTGTTTTGGTTCTTTGCATGTTGTATGTCATTCATTGTAAACGCTGACATAGCCATTGCTAGCATATCCGATGGAATTTATGGCTTCCATTTTATTTGTTTGTCAATGGAGTTTGGCAATGCAGGGCAAACTGTGATCTTGACAGAGTACAAATGGCCCAAAAATGGTAGGAATTGGACTGAGGGCTTGTTAACGGGTTTGAAATATTGTTTGTGCTTTTTCTTCTTATTTCCGCAATTCAAACCTATTCTGTTCTCTGCTGACATCTGTGGACTGGTTATAATTAGTGGGAAGCAGCCAAACGGCGCAACAAATCCGATTTGCATACATTTAAATGAGCCATTATTTTGGTTAACTTCACCCAAAATGTCTTTCAGAAAAGTCACAATGCCGCCATGTCATTTGCACTCCAGCACAATCACTCATTTACATTCTGATGAGACCTTTTGGGGCATGACTAAAGGATATGCAGTCGGGTCAAGGGACCATACGCAGTTTAAGAATGTACAGTTTTCGAAATGTAGTGATAAGTTTGTGTTAATATGTGTTTTGTGCCTTTCTGCGTGGATTTGATTCTTGGGCTCTCCTACTCCCGTCCAACTAGTCCTTTAGAGCAACGGTTCTCAAACTGTTTTTCAGGGGACCCATATTTTGTTGGCTATTATAATCACAGCCCATGGACATATATGGACATACCAAAACAATTTTTCTTGAACTGAAAATTTTTTGGTGACCCAACAGAAATCTCTAGCGACCCAGTGTTTGAGAATCACTGCTATAGAGCTCTTGACCAAATAAGCTGAAATTTTGTATTCTTGGTGTCCCAGTTTGGGGCCGTTTTGCCAATATACTCTTTGCTGTTAGAGACAGCTTCCTATGCCTTGTTTGGTTTTGTGGATATTGTGTTTTTTGAACATATGTAAGTAAATAAGCACTAAAGATGTCTAGAGATGTACATAGTAATTTGATCTGTGTTTTAAGTCAGATCCCCTTCCTGATGTAACCCTCCCCTTTTCTCTATGCTTAGGACTGGCACAAAGAGTACACTTCGTTTTGACCCTCAATGTTGGGATTTGACCTCTTCTGACTGTCCATAATCAAATAAACAAATGAAAAACCCAATTTATAACGGAAGCATCCATATTTTATCCCATTGACACTTTACACATATTGGTGGTGTGCTGTGACCGTCAGATTTGTGTGTGTTTTGACATCATTGCTTGTGTATGTGTGTGTGTGATTTTTCCACTGTGGAGTGATGTTTAAAAACATAACAATGGGGTATATGTCTATAGCTCAGTATGAAGTCCATTGACTGGCATAGCATGGGACCACACTGAATGTTCAATGTTATTTTGATGTTACCAGTATTTGTGCAGTAGTTGTGTTTCCTTAAGATACTATAGAAAAATGCAGAATTGATTTTTCCCCAAATAGGGCAGGAAACAACATGATTATGAACAGAGGTGATCATAATCATTTTACTCAAGTAAGGGTATCGTTACTTCAAATTAAATTACCCCCCCCCCCACCCCCTCAAAAAAAAATTTCACAACATAAAGCTGTTCTTACGTAACACAGAGGTTCTCTTACTCTTTCCAGATTTTCTAAATTTTACGCGAGTAAGAGTACAGTTACTTCAAAATAATATTACTCAAGTAAAAGTAGAAAATATTGTGCAGTAAAACTACTGTTAGAAGTACAATTTATTGAAAAAGTTACTCAAGGAAATGTAACTGAGTAAATGTAACTGATTACTAGCCACTAATTATGACCACCTGCCTTAAATGATGTACGTCCCAATTCTCAAACATTTCTTAAACATTTTTAGACCAGCATTTCAAACATAGCCAAACAAAGTGAGGCATAAACTACTTCAAATGTATGTTCAAAATCCAACAATACAAAATGTGTGTCACTATAGCCTATTACTATAGGCTATTACTAAATTATGGGATTGTAAAATTACGAATAGAAATTTCAGCACTGTGACTTGCCTTCAAGCACTGGTGTAAGACTGTGACTAGGGGGCCCAGGGATGGTTTTATAGTCTCAATTTAGTCTTGGTTTTAGACCCGAGTTAAATGTGGTTTAGGTCTGGTTTAGTCTTGAATTAGTCCTGGTTTAGACCTGGTGTTTATATCTCAGTGTAGTTCTGATTTGGAGTTTGTCAGTCCAAAAATTATTACCAGGGAGGGCCACTCATAGAGGTGACTTCACCAAAAGCCCCCCCTTGGTTGTATCTGTTTTCTTTTACTTTTATTTTGTAGTCGCATGCAGCAAAAAAGACAATTTGGGGCAATTGACACGTAACAAACAAAAAAATCGGCTACATTTGCCTCCTGAGCCATAGCTTGGACACTGCTGGTCTAGTCTCATTTTCAAGCCCGACCTTTTCCTTATTCTTCATCCTTGATTTGGTCCTGATTTAGAGCTTTTTAGTGTCAGTTTAGCCCTAGCCTTGTCAATTATCCACTGGCGCAATAGCAGGTGCATTTTCCTCCCCATTTCTACTGTATTCCCCCTAGTCAACTAGCCCAAACTACCCTCCAGTGGGCCATTCCCATGCCACCCTGCCATTCATCTGCCCCACTATTGCCCCATTTTCTTTCAGGAGTACCTCCACCACACCCCTTTATTTCCAATGGACCCTTACCCAAATTAACCTCCTGTCACCGTCCCACAAAGAGAATAGGCACGGCTACGTCTGATTTACTTCGGACCCAGTTGGCCTTCTGTGTACCCCCAAAAGCCCCCTTACGATCCCGCCCCCAGCCTCCTGTCCCATGCACTCAACCTGTCACTCACGACATAGTCTGAACCAAAGCTTATTAGCAATTAATAGTGCATAGGCAAATTGGGGTGAATTGAATTGGCTGTACCCAATCATGTGATCCTATTGTGGGGTGTGGGGCATTTACGGCAATTGATGGGGTAGGGGTGTTGAATGTAGACCCTAACATTTTGACTTAGGACCCCCGAGGAGGAAGCAAGCATTTCGGACCAGACGATTTGAATGCTTTCATAACAAAAAATCTGAAGATGTTACGTTACTAGGAACTCAAATTCTTATCATTTTTCTGAAACACAACTACTGACTGGATTTTTTGCCTGGGAAGGATATGTGGTATTTTCTTAACTCGTTTGGATTTGGGGGAAAATGGAGCTTGCTTTCTGTGGTGTGCCTGTTCTGGGTCTACCATGGGGGTACCGGGATGGAGGTCAAGGCTAGAGGAGGGGTCTCAGTGCCTTTGATGTTATTGTTGACAGAGATCGAAGTTGCTCAAGACGAGACTAAAGAAGGCGTCACGACAGCTCCCACCGCTCAGCAGGACGATGACAACTCACTGGGATATACAGGTAATGCTGATGTTTGTCTTAACTGTGGCGTGCGGCATTTGTGGTCATGGGCAGAATGAAGTGTGGTGGTCTTGATCAGGATATTCTGTGTAGGTGACGGAATTGATCAAATTTTTTGAGTGTCAGAAAAGTTAGGTCAATTAGTTATTATAATGCTCTGTTTGTGTATTACAATTAGATGGTGAATGCTAACGAAGGCTTTGTTATGCTTTTTAACATTAGAGCTTTTGCACTCACTTCCTCGAAGTACCTTGAAGTCCACACTATGTCCGAAGTATGGAGGCTCTGAGAGGAAGCATGCAAATATAAAACATTACCATAATCCAAAAGTGGCAAAAAGGTGGCAGCAACAAGCCTCTTTGTAGCTTTGAAAGAAAGACAAAATTCTATTGTAAAAATAAAATCCCAGTTTAAGTTTTTACCCGCTGCTGAATGTGTGGGGCGAAGGAAAGTGAGAGTCATCAATTAAAATCCAAGATACTTACATACTACAGCTGTTCAATTTGAGAGCAATTGTAATTGAGGGCAAAACTGTTTGTATTGATTTTGAGAAGAGCATATTTTTTGTTTTGTCAGGGCCTGGTCTGGTGTATTTCCAGTACAATAAAAAAAACGTATCATCAGTGTAAAAATGAAAGTTAGCATTTGTCACAATACATTCAATGTTGTTGATATAAAGAAACTAGGCCTGTGCTGTCGTCCCCGACAGCAAGGTGTATATCGGCGAAACAGCCCCATAAGTCTGCCCCATACGTCTGCCCCATACGTCGGCTACAACTGTCACCAACGGGCACCTTAATCAGACATTGTGTGATTTCTAAGGGTTTTAATATTGTTAACGAGCAATTAAGAGGCCTCACCCCCAAACCATGACAAACATGGGAAGGGTCTATTTAACTTTTTTGATTTGTCTGGATGTTTGTGAAGAATGTTTTTGCCAAATTTAGAAAATTGTCATTAATTGAAGATGTCCCAAACTCAATCCAGTTCTGCATCTTCATGATATGTACCTGTGTGCAACAGTTGAAAAAGATCCAGCAAAGACTTTTTGAGTTATTGCGTTCACACACGTTATATAATTAGGTTAATGCTTGCATCCAAATAGTATCTCCCTCTGAGCATCACCCAGAGATGTAAACTTTCAGTATAATATTTTGTTTTGGGTTTGATCTTAATTGATTTTTTAAAACCCTAATAAAATAAATCATGCCAAACCCTGAGATTTTTCATTGGGCTTTTTATTTATTTATTTATAAAGACTGCCAATGATGCCATGATTACAGAGATGTGGTCATTACAACACACTCACTACCTACTAATGTGAAATAAAGTGGAACTAAATGACTCTTCATATTATTCCCATTGCGTCATGCAGAGCTGCTGTATGAAGAGAAAATCACAGGGAAAGGTAGAGTGATATTAACCAGAAACATGACTGCAGTGAAAAGTAACTAAAACAAAACTTTCCAAATGATGACTAGAGCATAATGTCTACACAAAGGACTATTGATTTGGGTTTGCTGTCCAAACAGGTTTAAATCTTTAATTAGCTGGGTGGCATGTGGCCAGATGTAAATTAGACAGTTGACTTGTGATTGTGTCGAGATGTTGATGAAAGCCCCTAACATTGGCTCCAGGCAGAAACAGCATTGTCTGGTGAAAATCTGATTAGTGAGAATGAATAGCAGGTAGTGTGTGTGTGTGTGTGTGTGTGTGCGTGCGTGCGTGTGTGCGTCTACGTGTCTGTGCGAGTATGTGCGTGTGCGTACGTGTTCATTTAGTTTCATATATGTGTTTGATCATGCAAAGGTGTGTGTATCCGTGTATAAATATATTCTGGATTCACGTTGCTATGGGATCTCTGAGGCTGAGAGCCTTAATTCAAAATGTGACACAGTACACATGTAATAAGAACATGCCAGACAAATATACCTGCAAAAACTTGCACTGCTGACAACAGACAATGTATCAAATGAAATGTACTGTACACTGTCTGGAATAAAATGCATTCAGACTTAAAATGACTAAAATAAAACTAGGCCTTTTTGACATCTAGCCATACATCATCAACCATTTCATGGTTTTACGTCACACTAACTGTTGACTGACAACAAAATCGACATAGGACCAACAACATAAAATAAAACATTACAATGGCACACTTTTTAAAGATCAGATTGTGCTCTTTAAAATGTGCTCAATCAAATTCTAATTACACGTGAATTCTAATTTCATAATGTGGCAGCTTGGTAGCATGTATACTGTGTATGAAGATAGAAATGGCTTGGTCATATTAAAGATTTCTATCTATAAATAGAATTAAGTTCTAGATACTGAATGCCGGCTCGAAGTCAGTTGAATTCTGTGAAGTCTGCATGCTCGTTGATGCTGAGAGACAATGTCCCACCTTTTGTACTAATGTGGCATAACACACTTAATTGGCACTTGATCTTCATTTGTGTATTTGTCATATAATTGCCTCAAAAGGTGTGTTAACGCGGCAGGATTATGATTGTATGTTGACAGTTGTGAAGATTGCAAGTGTTGCTTTTCACTGTGCACACAGACAGCTGCTGTCAACAAACTGACAAGACTCAACCGGCAAATAAATGTTACCTGACATGCCATTAAAGGACTTATAAAACTAAGTGTTGTTTTGACATGAAAACAAGCAGAGCCAGCCACTCAACCCATTTAATCAAACCCTAAACCCTCAGAGGCTTAATAAATGTCCCTGCCAACTTTCATAAATGGAGGATCAATTATAATTGATTTCACAGTCTGATACATTTATTAAAATGACATCCAGTTATACACGTGCTCACCTGTTTCACCATCAGCTGTGGGTCCTTGGCTCAAAGAATCATCTCACATCCTCATATTTTATTCAAAGCCTTAATTCTTTTGCCATCCTACCAAATGATTTCAACACACACATTTCTCATTGTGCTTGGCCAAAGAAGACAACTCTATAGTCTGCCAACTGCCACGCTATCTACTGTTGTGTGTGCACATCAGACAGACACAAAATGGAGTTTCCTTTAAGAGATGAATAAATTAGTTCCAGAATGCCACCTCTTCACATTCGTGACATGAGGCGCAGATGAAACCTGCCACTCAGCCGAGCAGGAGACCATCAGTGATTATCTTATCTTACCAGAGACATCGCCCACATGCTGTGGCAGAGACTGGGTAAAGAGACCATTTGCTAGATGCTTTGTTGACTCAAGTGCATTTAAATGTTGTGTTATGGTCTACTGAGACATTATATTCACACTGTTCACAGTTCCTATATTTGCAGAAATGTCTGATAACAACAGGCCTAGCTGCACTTAGAAACATATTTTTTATTATCATCTTCCATTTATTAATTTTATGTGTTGGGGTAGCGGGAGCCAAGGAACTATGGACTTTAGGTAAAGGTTAATGACCAGTTAGTCGCAGGGCAGACAAAGAGACCCACACTGACCACCTAACTCACACTCATACAAATACATACAAATACACATATACAATGCATGATACCAAACAGTATACAGACAGAGTCAGTCAAAACATTATACAGACAGACTCAGACACATACAAATAATTCTAATTAAAAAGTGTTAAATAATGTCATTATTTAGCCACTGACACTGGATGAGTCTAGCGCTGCTGCACGTCTGCTAGCGTCTCTGCTCACGCTTGGCAACCATGGCAACGCGAGGGTGGCCCCTGGGGCGGCCACACCGGCAGCGTGAGCGGCACTGGAGGAATCTTGGTGTTTCTCTATAGTAAGAAAATGTGGGACAAATCCCCTTATAATAGCAATGTGCTGAGTATATTTAGTGTCTCTGTAAGCTGGTCAAATTAAACTTCAAATTTGACATTCATCAGAGCTAGTGCTTCAGACATCGACAAACAGCCTCTGGTATGAATAGTGTTTATGGTATTTGTAAAAAAAAAAAAATAATTTAAAATTTAAAATAGCAGGAAATGCATCTATTGTAGGTATTTTGAATGGAAAGCACGGCCTACGTTAAGAAATAGGCGCTGGGTCTGTGAAGAGTTTTGACAATCGCCTGACGTGCTGCTCAAAACGCGCGCCTCACATACCCAGTAACACTGACTGTCTATGTCTATGGGCGCGAACCAAAAATGGAGGCAGACGGTACGCCCAGAAAACGCATCCAGTGTGGCTGTTTCTATTACTGCTCCACACTTACTGCACTTTGTCCTATGTTTCATTATCCCCTTGAGGACATAAACCCATCTGTTCCCACCTTCATCTGCTTTGTGCAAACATTGATTGTTGTAACATATGATCACTTGTTATTCTGTCTCTTTGCATGGAGGGAATCTGAATGAGAAATGATTTCCCTCTCCACTGTACAAAGAGCATATTTCCAATAAGATGAGAAACCGTTTCATAATCGAAGAGTGAATTGGAACAAAATTGAATCACAATCAATGCTTCATTGGTTTTCAACTTTTGATATGAATTTCTACTAATTTCACCATCCTCATTTCTGCACCTGGCACAATGTATTTTACACTTTAGCGTACATCAGAGATTCAAAAAACAACAAGGAACAGATGGTTGTTTCTCTCATTGAGATTCTCTGACCTTTGAAAAGTCAACTTGTGGCTCAAAAGGCTGTGGGGTGAATGCAGAAGCACATTAGTAAACAAAAGCTTGTCTAGAATTTGCTGCCCAGGTCCTCGTGAGACTGTTCAACTCCCATGTTGGATGATTCAGGTTGTGTTTATTACTATTAACTACAAACTATTAGGCAAAAGTAGGGCGCCAAGCTTACAGGACCCCATACATTGGTAATTATTAAAATTAATATTGTAAAATAGGATTAAAAAGCCTCACCTGTTTTACTTTTTCTCTGTATGGTAAAGCCATCTGGTTGCTGCGGACCGACAAATCAAGAGAATTTTTAGAAAGGATTTTAAAACTGCCAAATACAGAGGGCCCATGTCAGCTTTGAGCCCCCAAATCGTCTGAGGCTTTTTAAAGATTGTGTGGAATATGGCCAAGACCACGCCCAGAATAAGTAAGACTATCCCAACTATCTATAATATATTGTTAAAAATGAAAGGAACATTGCCATTGCCACCACTCTCTCTGCTTCTGTAGTTACCTCTTTATTTTCAATGAACTAATTGAGAATCACAAAACCATGCATACACAACACAACATTATCATACTCATTTATCATGCTTTGAATCAGTGACTGGATGGATGTGTACAGCCCAATTCAATTTCTCATTCTTACACAAAAAAAAAGGCTAGGGATGAATATATGCCCCTAAGAAATGAGGCAGCTCTGGAGATAGGTCCAGTAGATTGCCAGATACTGTACATACAGTGGTCTGCTCTGTGCCTGGACCATGCTCTTACTGCTGTGTGGTTAATGGTGTGGGACGTCGCAGTGCTCTGTTGATTAATTAGAGCTACTTCGAGGTCACTGCCTCCATCCTTTAGCTACAACACACCACCTATAACAAACAACTGTATTTACATTGGGGCCATGCAGGAGTGGGGCGCCATGAAAAAAAAAAACTGTGCCCGCAGGTAATATTATGATGAGTCTCTCAATTTCTGTGTTTTTTGTTTCTTTTTTATGAGTGATTATTTTCTTTCCGTGAGTAATACATTGTCGACCTCTTAATGGAAGCTGCCTCACAGACCCACAATTACCACAGCAAGCACAAGACCACAAGACCTTGCTCTGAGTGATAAGCCCTTGAAATTGCTGAATAGTAACAGAATAATAAACTTTGAGCAGACAGTAGAGCTGTGATGTTGTATGGCTGAAGGCGTAAGAGGAAGCATCATGTTTTATTCGGAGGCAGGCTTGTAGCTAGCACACTGAACCTCTTTGAGTGACCAGTAGTGAACACTAAACCCACTGTGTTTGAGCGCCCCCCATGGGTGACTATGCAAAACTGCAGCAAAGGCACAGTGGGAGATGTTCAGTTGTGTCATCATGAAGGCAGCGGTGAAAAGCTATAAAAAAAAAAAAAACATGTGTTCCAGCCAATGCATTTGCTAATCCTTGAGTGCTTTTTGGAACAACTACAGGAAGGAAGCAATATCTCTTTGTAATGGGAAGTTTCTATATGAGGAAATAGACTTGAGAACCGAATAGAGCAACACTTAGTCTTTCATCCAGCCCTGACATATAAACCAAACATTTTTGCACCCGGTGAGCTGGCTGACATGAGGTAATCTGCAAACCATACAATATAGCAGCTGATTAGATCCCACATATCACTGGGAGGGACTTTTTATTTTCCAAGCGAGTTATCCCACAAGCATAAATGATGCAGCTGCATGACATCAAGTGTTAAATAAGCTCTGGACTATGGCTATCCATTCTACTTTGCCCTAATGTGTGCTCCACCATAAAAACAAAACAAAACTGTATTTTCTCTCTGATGCTTTCTCAGGGATGTATCCATGAGCTCATTTAACTTTCTAATAAAGAGCCTTAAATACATGCAGATAGCTTCCTTCAAAAGGCAGATAGGGCTTCTCAAGCGCATCCTGCCATGAGAACAGTTGACTCTAAAAAATGCATGAGTAATAAAGATGGCAGGTGGACGTGTCTGCTCCTCAAAGAAAAAAGAAAATGAAAAACAGAAATCAGGTATGTCTGTATTTTAGATTTATTTGCCTTCCTACTGGTGAGGATATGATGTGGATATGATGTAATCCTAAAAAATACATTGTCTATGTTTTTTATTCATATCCCACTGTGCCTTATGCGTATACAGTATATGTATTATAGATTTATGCCAGTCTTCACATTTATTTTGAATGAAAAATCTTGACAGAATATGCAGTTTGTACTGTTTATTTTATTGTGAGTTTTTCCGCAGCAAATATTAGCCATTTCACTAAAGTGCCCAAAATGTTAGTCGAATCACAGAGGGACATCCATGGACAGAGACAGAGCTATATGAAAAGAATACACTGTCTGAATAGTGAACTGCCATTAGTGAACTGATGTATTATATTCACAGTAAAAGAAACCGCATATGTGTATGTATGTATAATAATAACAGTGTATAACTACTACATTGTTATTTATGGCTGCACTGTGTTACCCTGTTCCCCATTTTGAAAAATGTCATCCACTCAAGGTAAAACAAGGTTAAACAAAATAATAAATATAAAATCTAACTCTTTAACGCTGTAACAATTTTCACAGTATTACCAGGCATTAAAAAAGCTATGTATTTGAGTGACCAAGCATAATAAAATGAAAAGCCTTGACAACCTAAATCAACACACCTATTCATGCCTTTTTCATCCAATTGACAACCTTCTCATTAACAGTTACTCACAAATTAATGAATAAATATTTTAGGTATTCTCAGTATTTTACATTTCCAAGTAAAAAAAAAAGATTTATTGATTACCTAATCGCGAGCACTTTCACTTTGCTGAAAGAGCTCAGATTAGGTGCATGACCCTTTAAAGCCCCCGCTGACCACACCCCCTTTACTACTACAGCCAATGCCAACAATGAAAAGCAGTAGCAAGGTGTTTTCAACATCTGAGAAGGTATTCTGAAAGTTGAAAAAGGGCATCTGGACAAGGATTTGATTGTTGAAAAGATTTCATCTGCCAGTCCAGCAGACTTCTTCAGTTCTGGTTAGAAAGGTGGGTGAGCTGAGATTTATAGACTGATATTTGGGGGAGTGGTATAAACCTGTTGGATGGGCTTGTGCCCTACCATTAATATATGCTAATGGGCATCCCTATCAATTGCTAATGGTGCTCCCTCTCTCTATTGTTCCCAACCTTCACCGTCATCTGAGAAGGTAAGTGCCTAAGCATACAGGATTATTCACAAAATGAAAAAAAAATTGCAACTCAGGTAACACAATGCAGACATGTTTTTTCCAAGGAACATTATAACAAGTCTAGTTAGCATAGGGTCCCTTTAAAGGCTGTATAAGATCATCACAGAGCCATTTTCAGTCATGAATGATAAGGTAAGGTGTGTTATGTTTTGGTAATACAACCTGGTAAACCTTTTCTATTTGTCAAATAAGCTTCGAAACACAACTGCAGCATTTTCAATTGGGAGTAATAACAGTCCTTAGCTACTCCACACACAAACCCACAATCAAATCTCACTCAACATCTGCAAAAGTGCTCCCAGGAGAGCTCCCACCGCCTCGGCCCAGGGAAATCTACAGACTCAGCTCACTAGTTCACCGGGTTTCTTTGCAAACTCTGCTGTGTTGTTCTCCAGCTGTTAAAGAAAGGTGGCACAACATAACACCTCTAACAAAGCTAACACATTTCTGTTTTTGTTCTGAGCCTGCCATAAATCATCCATGCTTGGTTCTGACAGTCCCAGTGCTCCAATGCATTACTTTGGAAAAACATTACTGTGTTACATGTCCACTAATCCAAAAGTAGCTAGATGGGTTCACATGTGATTTCTTCTTGTTGGATAACTCTATTGCTGGTGGTGAGTTGTGTAGAAAGTTGAGCTAGCATGTGTTTATGTCTGTATGTATACTAGAATGAGGTCGCAAATGGAACATATCATTCTCTTAAAATTAACTTCAACTACAAAGTCATATCATATCAAGTATAGACATAGTTCTGGAGCCTAAATATGGGTGAAATAATGTGCTATATAAATCATGGTGACATCTATATTTCATCATTTCAATCATTTAGAAAAATAACTTCGGAAAAAAGTGAAAATTGAAATTGAACGACATTTTTACACTTTTACCCATCAGCAATGTTTTATTTTACCAACCAAGACACTTGCCACAGTTAACACATGTTTGACACCAAAGCCGGAAAGCCAAGTATATGCTAGAACAATAAAGGTGTTTCCCATAACAGACCACATTGTTTATTTGCTTAACCTCTGGCACTCATCTCTCTGTAAAGAGGATTATTTTGTTTTAATCCAGCTCGCAGTGCCCCCACGCAGCATGTGCTAGTCCTTCATCATCATAACAGGCCAGGTATTGACACACAGACCCCTGTTTACCTCCATAAGGCTGAGGGATTAGGGGCACTCACGCTTTGAAGTGAGATTCACAGACTAAAGCCTCTCAGGATTATTGTGATATCACTGTTCATTTCTCACATTCCTCTGACATTATGAACCATTGTGAAATATAAAATTACAACTGTCACTGCTCCATATTTTTTGCTCAAATGTCTGTGTATTTTATTTTTGCATTTCACACTATATTGAAGATCAGTGTTGAACCCATAAGTATATAGTTTAGCATGCTAGTACAAGTATACAAGCACAATCTTTACATTGACACAGGCTACTGACCCAGGAGTCAAGAGTTACTTATCTTTACCTTATCCTGCATTAAATGATATATTATATTGTATTCATAAAAATATTATTTTTTAAATAATTTCTGTCATGGTCAAAATTTTTTAGGTTTTTTATCAGGCTAACCAATAAACCGAAAACCAACTAAAAGTCTACATCAACAGTTAATGCTTCACCTCACCCACTATACCAGCCAGCCAATTAGCCAACCCATTACTGTCATTACATTATTCTTCTTTTACCTTGGCATTTTATTGACTTGTGTAATTAGACGAAATGCTGTGGGTGTCTTCATTGTAGCTCACTATTAGCTTTTACTGCACCACTACCACTGGCACCACCGGGGGTCAGTGTTTTTTTTTTTTTTTTTCTGATTATCTGTTAATTTCCCAAAAGGCCCAAGGCTGAAGCACCTCTCACATCTTCTGGAGTCCGTAAATACTTTCAATGTGTTTTCCCATTGACATAATCAAGTTGAGTGCTGCTGAGCTGGTGACATTTACAGTAATAGCAGACCTGATAATCCCCACGCAATAGCTTTCTTGCTTTTTGCACTGTACAGGGAAGGAAGGCCTTGAGGGACATCGTGGTGGGCTAGTGTAGAAAATCAGTTGCTTACCGAGTGACCGTGAACATGATAGCCTTGCCCTCAACTCTTTAACTCTTATTACCCCTGTGGAAAATGGTGGATCAAACTGTCTGTGTGCTGACCGCAGAGCTACAAGAGGCCAAATTGAAATACAAGAAGCAAGAGCTCTCTCATGTGGTTAAAAACTAAACTTCTCCTTGATCAAGAATTTAAAAGATCTCTCTCTTAATCCTCCACTTGGATTTTTATCATCCGAGCAAATAACTATTCAGTTGAAAGTTTTTAATTGGCTTTTTATTTTTTAAACCTTGAGGTAATTTGTCCGGATCGGATTTTCTCGTAAATTAAGTCACAGGAATAGCCTCAGAATACAAAACTACCAGCACAGAGCTGTAAATGTTTAAATTGGTTACTTTGAAAAAAAATCACGGCATTACTCAAGCAGGTGTTATTAAGGATTTCTAGTAAGATGGGTCTCCGGTGTCATATTCACATATAGTGCTGAACACAGGTGCACTCTCCCAGAAATATTGAACTTCTTGCACAGGCACTTTTTTAATTGGATCAGAGGAAAGGTGACTTAGTGGGTGAAGTCTTTTATAAAACTGAACTTTATATTAGGACATAGATCAGCACATATGCCTGGAGCACTTGACTTATTAGTTCAACATTAAATAAGATCATTTTTTAAAAAGCTAATGTAAGAGCACGAGTTGAAGCAAACAGCTGCTATAACCTATACATCCTTTAGGTTTTGCCATAGTATGTAAATAAATGTCATTGATCTTGCTCAAAGTAATTATTTGGCCAGTGACTGTAGTGGAAAAGGAAACACATTTTGGTCAATTTACTTTATTTCTGAAGTTTGTGAATGAAGAAACATCTAAACAATAGATGAATTACATAACAATAGGAACCATTTTGAAAATTGTGTTATTGCTGCTCCCAAAACATCCTTTGAACAGTCCCCAGAGCCTACACCTCCATGTGCTCTCTCGTTCCAGATCACTGCCGACAGTAATTGGAAAAAAGCTTTGTGCTGGAACCATTTTGTGATTATATTTAGACACATTTACTGAGACTTTGAATTCTTTTGTAGCCCTATATCCAGCTGACTGTTTTTCATTTTCCTAATGTTTTAATTAATCATATAATCCAGTTCTGCAAGTCTATGACTCAGGACTCAGGGATCTACCATCTTATAGGACTCAGGGATCTACCATCTTATAGGACTCAGGGAGGTACCATCTATAAGACTCAGGGATCTACCATTTTATAGGATTCAGGGATCTACCATCTTTTAGGACTCAGGAATCTACCATCTTATAGGACTCAGGGATCAACCAGCTTATAGGACTCAGGGATCAACCATCTTATAGGACTCAGGGAACTACCATCTTATAGGACTCAGGGATCAACCATCTTATAGGACTCAGGGAACTACCATCTTTTAGGACTCAGGGATTTACCATCTTATAGGATTCAGGGAGGTACCATCTTATAGGACTCAGGGATCTACCATCTTA
>JAVQKC010025456.1:0-13236 GCA_036025475.1 Philypnodon macrostomus | reverse complement strand
ACAAGGGGAGGAGCAGGCCGGTGGAACTGTCCAGCGCATCATTTCCGGACAAGCTCAACTCCTACACCCAGTTTGATGCGGAGAACACCACGCCTGTCATCAGACCACATGTGGACAGTGAGGACGCTGTACTCTCCATAGACACAGACGCAGTGAGGCGGTCGTTCAAGAAGGTAAACCCCCGCAAAGCACCGGGGCCCGACAATATCCCCGGCCAGGTGCTGGGAGCTTGTGCTGACCAACATCTTCAACCTGTCTCTGAGCTGTCTACTGTGCCCACCATCTTCAAGACCTCCACTGTTGTTCCCATCCCATATTCCCCTCCAAACTGTTCGCTAAGCTCACCGCCCTGGGCCTGGAGAAGTCCATCTGCTGCTGGATATGGGACTTCCTCACCAACAGACCACAGGCGGGGAGAATCGGCAGCCACCTTTCCTCTACACTAGTCCTCAGCACCGGTACACCCCAGGGATGTGTTCTCAGCCCACTCCTGTACTCCCTGTTTACCCCTGATGATTGTGGACTTCAGGAGACAGCATGTAGAACAGCATCCCCCCATCTACATCAACAACGCCGAGGTGGAGCATGTCAGCAGCTTCAAGTTCCTAGGTGTACACATCAGTGAGGACTTGTCCTGGACACTACATGCAGACACAGTGGTGAAGAAAGCCCGTCAAAGACTCTACTTCCTGAGGAAGTTGAAGAAGTTTGGTATGAGCACCAGCATCCTCACTAACTTCTACAGGTGCACCATCGAGAGCCTGCTGACGGGCTGCATCACAGTGTGGTACGGGAACTGCACCAATCAGAGCCGAAAAGCACTACAGAGGGTGGTGCGAACGGCAGAGGACATCACTGGCCATCCAGGACATTTACCACAGCAGGGGTCTGCATAAGGCACGCAGCATCACTAAGGACCCTACTCATCCAGCACAAGGACTGTTCCGTCCGCTACCCTCTGGTAGACGATACAGAAGCCTGCCAGCACGCGCTAAAAGACTCAGAGACAGTTACTACCCCCAAGCTGTCAGACTACTGAACTCTCAAAAATGCTCCCAACAATACTGAACTCTCAATAATACTGCACTAAATCACTTTACGTAATATGTTTACTGCTGCTGCACTATTTGAATGTATGTATCATGTATGTGCAATACTGTATAGGTATTTTACACCTGTGAAATACCTACACCTTACTTAAATCCAACTGCACCTTTGTATTTTCTCTTTTTATTATTGTACTTTTTTATTATTTGTTTATTATATTGTCACATCTCTTTTTGCACACTTCTTTACCATGTACTATTACTGCATGCTACTAGTACTTCATGAGTATCTTAGCGAGTCTAACGGTTCTTCCGATCCAAAGCATTTTCTGACCCTGTGTTGAATGTGCATATGACAAATAAACTGAAACCTGAACCGTTAAAAATAACAATTGATTGTTTCATTAGAGACCTAACAACATTATTTTAACATTTATATGTCTGAGAAAAATGTGTGATTAAATGTTGCAGAAACTGTTGCCTGCTGTATTTTTTAAACAGAAATGACCCGGGCTAATAACTGGGCTGCAATTCTTTTTTAAATGTCAATATTGTTGGGTTTTGGATTCCTCAAAGGATAGGGACAGAACATCGACATAATTCAGTGGCCCATGAGTCCAGTTAGTAGTAGTTAGTAAGTCAGAGAGAAGATAATTGATCCAAAAACACGAAACGAATAAACGTTTATAATACATGCGATTGTCCACTAGATGGCGCTTACGACTAGCTTTAAGAAACTGTTGCTAATAGCTAACAGACCTGCCATGAACAACCTTCTGAGGGTCTTTTCATTTTTATCCAATTAAGTGGTTTTTCATTTTGCATGGATAGCCCAATGGCTCTGGTATTGTGTAATAATAATTTTACTTCAGATAAATGGGATATGGAGTGAACTTTATTTCAAACTGTGCGATTTCTTGAGTTCAAATATTGGCTACAGCAGATGACATCGTCTAATAAAAACATTCACTTAAATGTGTTCCAAAGTAAAGACGACAAAACTGGGTGATCTCTATAGTTTTATTTAAATTAAATCTTTAAAGCATTGTAATATTTACCAAAAACACTAACCTTTTTCTGAATTAGATTTCCGTGTCATTAATAATCACTATATACTGTATTCATACTGTAGATTCTAGGCAGAAAATGTGGAAAAATTTAGGCGCAAAGTTGGTCAGAAAGACGGAACTGAACAGGAGTCATTGTAAACAGAAGTCAAGGCACAACATACTTCAACAGACGTGGAAATGGTACTATTCAGAATGAAATACCGTTACACACACTTTATTCATATCTGATAAACGTTTGCCATATTTCCTGTGACTTTTTAAATATTTTTTACACATTTTATAGGAATGTTGTTGGGTCATTTGTGCAGATTTTAGCACTAATAATTGCCATTTGAGTCATGTACAACAACATACACCAATCAGGTAAAAACTTTATGACACCTGTAAGTACCGGTAGATAAAAAATGGCGCCGCAATATGGATTTGAAAATTGTCAAATAATGATGAAGTACAACTCTTGCGGGTTCCTGGTCTGCAGTGGTCAGTAGCTATCGATAAGTGGTCTAAGGAAGGAACAGTGGTGATGCATGTGTTTATTAGGCAGGCCGTCATAATGTTATGCCTGATCGGTGTATGGTCATCTATGAATTGATGTAAACAGTATAAAAACACAAATATGTCCATGACTTCTTTATCCTCTCTTAAAAAACATCATGATTAAAAGTTGAATAATTTGCACATCAGAAGGTAAAATGAATGTATATAAAAAAAAAATCTCCTTTGCATCCAAAATAAAGAAGTAATATAGAACAAGAAAGTACAATAATAAATGCTGTGGTTTGTGGTTCGCAGAGTTAACAGCACAAGGCAGGCTCTCAGTCTCTTAGGTGTCTCTCTTAAAAGAAATAAACAAAAACATATTGAAGATATTGGAGATTGGCCAGTGCAGTCATTCATGTGTGTTTCCCCATCACTATAAACTGTTCAAGTAATCTGAAAAAACAGAAGAGAAAATAACGTCACATAAGGTACAGTAAATGTATTCATATGTATGTAAATCTGTCATCATTAAGTGCCTCTTACCTTGACTTCCTTCATTGTTAGTTTAGAAGAGCCCACAGTCCTTCAGGTTGTTCTTGATGATGACGTCGGTGACAGCGTCAAACACAAACTGCACGTTCTTGGTGTCAGTGGCACATGTGAAGTGGGGGTAGATCTCCTTTGTGTCCTTTCTTCTGTTCAGATCCACAAACTTGGTCTGGATGTAGACCTGGGCAGCCTCATATGTGTTAGGGCCTGAGGAGTAGAGGAAGCCATGTCGGTTTGTGTTGGTCATAGACATTTCAATGAGAGATACTTTTTTCAGTCAATTGAAGAAGCATGTTTATTGACCTAATACAACGAGGATATAGCAATAATCTGGTTAAAACACACAAGGACTTTTTAGAATTATAATCTGTGACGTCGTCAGTTGTGAGCTTTGGTCATTTAAATATCTGAGCCATTGAGTCACTGCTTAGTACCACCGCTTCAACTGTAATAATCTCACATAATGTTAAACTCTCATATGATGTGAGTCATAACACATCTTCTTAAAGGAATACCTTAATCAGCTGCTTTGTCTGTTTCCCCTCCGGCTGAAACTATATGCAGTTACTATCTAGGCTTCGAATTGTCCTAGTTATTTGAAATATGATTTGAATTGATTATTTTTAGTGGATAAACTAAATTGGAATGGATCGATGGTTATATGAAAGTTATCACTATATTAACCCTATATTATTATATCATTTATTATATCATTTAACACCTACCAGGGTACTCAGGGAAGCAGATGGTCAGAGGACTGTGGGCGATCTTCTGCTCAAACAGGTCCTTCTTGTTGAGGAACAGGATGATGGAGGTCTCTGTGAACCATTTGTTGTTGCAGATGGAGTCAAACAGCTTCATACTTTCATGCATCCGATTCTGAAGAAACAAGAAACACCATTTCAGTTCAAGTTCATTAAGGAAACTGGTCAACAAAACTGTCTTTATATTATTTTGATTGGTAGGTTCAAATCCACATAGAGGATACTGTAAATGTATAGGCTCTATCTGTCATGCAGACTTTACTCACCATCTCCTCATCCTCCGCTAGCACCAGGTCATATGCACTCATGGCCACACAGAAAATGATGGCGGTAACTCCCTCAAAGCAATGGATCCATTTCTTTCTCTCTGAACGCTGACCGCCCACATCAAACATCCTAAAAAAGATCATAAAAAATGAATAAAACTAGCCCCAACGCTGTCGTACCTGACAGCAAGGTGTATATCAGTGAAACAGCCCCATACGTCTGCCACAACAGGCACCAACGGGCACCTTTTAATAGCTTGTAACAATATGAGGCCCTACCTCCAAACATGACAAACATGGGAAGGGTCTATTTGACATCTTTGATTTGTCTGGATGTTTGTGAAGTTTTGCCAAATTATGTACATTTCCATAAAACTACATTCTTCTTTCAGTCTATAGGGGGCGCATCATATTGGTCAGATGTGTTCAGGGCCGGTGGATAATGTGGGGTTTCAGGTTTGAGCCTAATCGGGCAAAGTATGTGCAAGTTAGAGGCTGTCAAATATACCCGACTTCACCATTTCAATCCAAAATGGCTGACTTCCTGTTTGTTGTAGGGTGGGGCCATAATAATATTTTAAGTTGGGTACAACAGAAGTGTGCCCAGATTAATTAATTATTTAATTGTCATTTATCGTAGAAGTACCAATTTCAATCCAGTGCACCGTCTTCATATGTACCTGTGGTCAAAAGTTGAAAAAGATTCCGCAAAGACTTTGAGTTATTGTCTTCAAAGTTTTGGGCAGTAATGAAGTACTTAATTAATATTCATTGTAGAAGTACCCAAATCGATACAGTTCGGCGTCTGTATGGTACGTACCTGTGTGCAAATGTTGAAACTGATCCAGCCATGGGTTATGCGAGTTATCGTGTTCACACTTACAATCTGCGGACGCGGACCAACGTGATTCCATAATATCGTTGTTTCACCGATATAATGATATTCTATTACTTTACTAAACTTCCGCACTCAATGTTGTATGTCAGGTCCACACTAAGTGGGGTAGTTCAGTGGTAAATGGCCATAACAACAAGGCAAAGATTGATGATGGGTATGATTTGCCCATTCACAACACTAACAGTACTGCCACATTATTGGTGAGCGTCATAATAAATCAGAGGGCTGGACGATATTTTTAAAATTTTCATATCTCATGGGAATTCAGCTTACTGCACAAGATATAGACTATAATGCACTGCTATTAGTCCGATTTATCAAACTCACTTCTCTTTGAGCTCTTCGGTCGAGCCTTTGTCTGGAAACATGGAGGAAATGGCTTCAAAAATCTTGTCAGTGGGAAACTTCTTTGAGACACTGTTATTGGTCCGACCTAGTCACACAAAACATCCATCATTTATTTTTCATCAGCCACATACACTTTTACACAAATTCTGTTTACATTCAGTATTTCATATCTCTCCTCTTACTGTCGTGGTTATGCCGCTGGTCGTCTGAGTCTTTGCTGTCACACATGTCTGTTTTATAGTCCTGCTCTTCCTCATCCTCTTCATCCTCGTTATCGCTGTACTGAGACAAAGCACCGACCAGCTCCACAAAGATCTCGTCGTTTATGAACCCACACTCTGAAAACACAAGAGAGAAAATTCTGGGTTGGGCATTGCTTGTTGAATTCACATGGTGCATGTTTTTTTTTCCCCATCTTAAATTCTTCTGGGACATGGATTTAGATGTGGCCTCAATGTTCAGCTCACCTCTGTCGCCATGAACCTTCCCGTCGTAGTTCTTGATCAGTTCCTCAATGAAAGTCCCGTCTTGATCCAGAATCTCATCTCCCATGTACGGGATGTTGTGGAGAACCGTTTCATCCTCCACCTTGAAAAAGTAAAACAAAAATAAAAGGTATCACATAACTGGGTCAATGGATTATTAAATATTAAATATAAATTATGTTTTTGTATTTTTTTAATTAAATATAGCTCCTCCTCCTCCTCCTCACCATGAAGTTCTGCTGCAGCGGGGACCATGAGTACATGACCGGGACTGAGGCCACGGCATTCAGTGTCTTAAGAGGAATCACTTGCCGTGGGAACTCAGAAAACCCACTGTCCACTGTACACTAAAAAAACAAAAACAACAAGAATTATTAGGGAATGAGACTTCAAGTAATTTTGAGTAACATGGAATGGTCATTTGAATCTCCTGTGCACAGACACATGTTGTAAGCACTGCATTATGTTTTTCAAACTATTATAAACAGTAAGCATGAATAAATAATAGTTTTAGCACCTCTCTGGTTCCTCTGAGGGAGCTCACAGACGTCATGATGTGGACCGGCTGTATACGTCGGGTCTTCCACTCCTGGTTCAAGATGTCGGTGCGGTCATTGATTTTCTGGCGATTTGTGTTGAACATGCTCTAATACAAGACATCAATTAAGAGAAAATATATTTATGTAGCCATTGTTCAAACAAACATCTGTCCGTGTCTGGTACTTTTTCATCCAGTCAGATCAAAATTAGTGAACAGAAAACTATAGTACAGGTACCACAGGTGGTACTTAAGACTCTTTCTTGATTGACTCAGAAGTCTACTGTTCAAGTATCTGGTAATCCTGGTTTATAGCTGGTTATGTTTGGTATGATTACATATTGGTTTAAACTGTAATACTGGTTCAGACCTGGGTTAGTTCTGTTTTAGTCTAGGCTGAGTCCTAAATTATACCTGTTTGGACCGATTGTTGCCTTTTTCCCTTTGTTTGCAATAGACCTTTCCTTAATACTGAGAAAGTTTCAGAACTGGTGCTCTGTTGGTCATGTGGATATGTGTTAGCTCAGTAGGTTATTATCTAATATACAGTATAAACTGACCTTGATCTCGTCGGCTCGTCTGAAGCGTTTGAGCTGCCTCAGTTTGGTGTATTCCGACTTCACTCTGCGTTTCCAACAGGCCGGGCTTTTCTCTGAGCGCTTCCCCGTCAGCACCATGGTTTACCTACAGCACACACAGAAATAAGCACTAGTCCACATCACGCCTTGTCAAATTTGACTCATTACATCCTTTTAAACTTCAGATAAATTTCTAGTAAAGTTTTTTAGAACTGGATGTAGTTTACGGTTGACATACATTCACCCGTCACAACTGTTTGAAGGAAACTGTGAGACTCAAAGCACAGACACATGGCACCGGCTCTGAAAATACATCACTATGACAACTGTCTGAACAGAGAGCATCTGTCGCATGGAAGAAAGGAAACACCGCTTTAAACAAGTGTCACTTTTTATCTGAACAAGAAGTGCTTCATTTACACTTGTATAAAAAACGATTTACTGTTCTATATTTCAGCAAGGCACAGTCTATTCAACAATCACAACAGTGGAAATGAATAGAGAAAGCCTGTCCAATCTCCATTATGCAACACATTTAACTCCTTTACATTATACACAACACACTTTACTAGTTTAAGATACAGGAAATGTAGATACTGGTTAATGTCAAATTTTACCACTTGACTTAAAGAGACAATGACTAAAGCAACAGGATGAAAAAACAACAACTGTGTTATAAACATGACCCAAAACATACAGGAGGTACTCAACTGTAATTATTATGTTTATTAAAAAGAGAGTATGGTAGTCTAATAACTGTCAAACTAACGTGTCAATAAATACACTTACAAATACACATAACTTAAAGTACAGAATGGCATTATTTTTATTTCACAATAACTACGCTAACAATCATACCTGTGGGAAGGGTAAACTGAAAGATCAGGAAATGACTTCGAGACAAAAAAATCTGTCTTGTAACAATTAGGGTATCGCAACCACCAATGCATTCAGAGTGACACCAGTCTAAACATTACTTACATAGAAGAGTGAGAAAGTTACAGCTCAAAGTCATAATTTCTTTTACACCATGTAAACAAAAATAACATGATAATGTAAGTGGTGGTCTGTTGAATACCTTATCATGTATCGTGTTGTCAATGTTTTATTGTTGTTGTTTTTTTACATAAAACTTTATTATGTGTTTGTTACTCTAAAATACTAACTCACCAGTCTGTCAGAGATTCAAAATCTGTCACGACACCACCAACCGGCGAGCGACAGCTAACACCAGACACTTAACAAAAGAGCATTCACGGGCCATTTTAAACCTCGTAAAAGCTGTTAAAACGCCGACATACAACGGTGACACCTCGTCTCACCTGTTGAATGGGCCCAGTCCTCATCCAATGGAGAGTTTAGAAATGGGGATGACAACAACCGGCGAAGTCGCCCTTTGTGTTGAGGATTAGCTCCGGTTAGCTCCGCGGCTAGCCACCAGTTTCCTTTACAACGAGGGACCGGCTTTATTGGCAAATAACTGAAGAAACAGCGCTTTTCGTCGTCACTGACTGAAGATGCCCAAAGGCCACGGCTTCGAAGCCCTAAATCAAAGTGTTTTATTTTATATTAGATGTAAATAGAGTACAAAATCCGTGTCTTTTCCAGCTCAAAGGTTCAAACAGGGACCCGCTCTGCTTTCACCGCCCACCGCTGCATCCGCACACTCCAGAGGCGCCAAAGAGATGGGCCAATCAGAGAGCACGACCTACACATACCAAGCGCTGATTGGCTGGCGTGTATATCAGTATTAACCAATGGGATTCAGAGAAGCGCTGAGGCCCTGCGCGGGGACATGTGCACGGCTCCTTTGTTCTCACTAATGTAAATAAAAACAGCACAAACCCGAAGAAATAACAGCTTTATCATTACCATATTAATTTATTTTATGTCTAGTAATGTTTGTTGCTCGCATGTCAACTCTCATTTGAAAAAAATAATAAAACGCATTAACTAATATTTTTGAGAACCCAAAACATGAAAAGTACATTATATTTAGAAGGAATAATACTGATATTCTTCTAATATGGGCATAAACCCAGTCACCTCTCTACTAAACTCATGTGGCACCTGCTGCTGTCCTCATAACACGGCGCACGCGCGGAGGATGGAGCTGTTTATATCGTGTTAAGAGATACCGGGGTGCGTGAGTAACCAGTTAACAGTTTAAATTATTCTGGATACATTTTTATAAACCATTTAAATTAAGTGATTTTAATTAAAAAAAGAAAAGAAAAGTGGATCGCGGTCTCTGATAGGGGGGCAAGGGTTGATGGGTTTAACAAGCCGCGCCTTCCTCGATCCTGATTGGTCTAACGCCGTTTAGCGCTGGGGAAGGTACAGTATCCGATCATACAGTATTGATTAACAAAACCAAAGTAGGCCCACGAGAAAGAGATTTACATTTTGTTCATTTATCTTCTATACATTGAAATGAAAGCTCTGGCTCAAGGTTTTGGTCACAGATGATTATAATTGAGATTTATAACACTGGATGCTGGTGACCATAAACACCTAATATTAGTTTTAGTTTACCTCATTCAAAAGTGGTACTCTGCAGGTTTAAGGCTGTTTTCACAAATGTAGAGACTACAGTGCTGTTTAAAAACTGGGCCATTGTCGCCAATGGAGTTGTCATAACTCTGCCCATCTCTTTGGCTCTGGTGCAGCTCAAAGGACACACAGGAAAAGACCTCCACTGGAGGCGCCCTGAAGAAGCTTCATGTTTCCCCTTCATATTAATGTGGCAATGAGTTTATTTTCACCAAAAATAATAAATAAAGCATGGCCCTGTTTACAGTCACATAATATATGCTCCTCATCTGTGTTCGTCTTGTTATAACTCGGAGTCAGTAGCATTCACACCACAGATGCACCGCTGTTTTGTGCGCACCTGAGTGCAGCTGTTGGGTTCACACTGACCAAAGCGCACCATACTCAGGTCTTAAGTCCCTTTGGGTCGATCTAAACAGATCCAGTGTGACACTAGACTGGACTCTAAACAGAAAGCCAAGCGTTAGAGAAATCTTTACTTGTTTTTATTTTTCACACATTTAGAAAATGAACCACACTATACAAATGTCCACTGTTCAGTAATGAAACCGGCCTCTCCCGTGAACTCTTTAAAACAAACAACCTCAGGTTTTAGATTTCTGGCCCTTCTTCCTGCGGTTCACTCACTCTCTTCCTGTGTTTTGACGTACGGCGGCCTGCGTGGGCCAAACCAGTGACTCAGCCTGCGATAACTTTTATAATCTTTTTGTGGTCACTGTGGCGCAGTAGCATGCAGAAACCTTCGGATGCGGCTCTCCTCTTGGCTAATTCATTACATTTGCGCTATGTAAATAAGGGAATAGGTATTTTTCCTTTTTAAAGTCCATGGAGCGTAATATTTACAGTTTCAGGAAAAGACATTTGAGTGTTTGTGACGAGTCCTATAGATGGGACAGGCAAATACTGGGACCATGGCGTTTTCCAGTCTCAACAGCAGGGGTTTTGTATTTTGTTCATTTTTATGGAGAACTTCATTCACCCCCTTTAAGGTCACAAGTCTGCAAAATGTCTGCCGCTCAGGGATCTGCACTTTATTACTTGAGACATAAAATTAAAAAAATGAATAAGATAAACAAATAAAAATAAAAGGGAGGATGGAGGAGAGCCAGCAGGTGGGTTTATTTGTTCAGGCCAGGTAACTGTAGGTGTCCTTCTCCCCGTCCACTCGCTCCAAATACTCCTTCTCGATCAGGATGTCGATGCATTTCTGTCCACAAAAGGGAGACACACAGTTACAACTGTGCAATGGTGTACAGCAAAAACAATACTGGCTTGTCTTCTAGTGTATATATTGAATTTTATATTGGAAAATATCTAAAAATATTTCAGTTGGCAAAAGCATTCACTCATCACACACTAGTAATTCTATTCCAATTAAGGTTTTAACTCAGAAATAAAAAATAAATCATTATTGAAGTAATTATTTAGTAATACCAATTTCTATTTGGATAGAAATGTTATTCCTCTTGGCCTGACTATGGCCAATTTCTGTCCAATAAAATGGATTATATTATTATCTGATATAGTGTTTGGTGTACAATCCATGGTGGTGTTACCTTGATGACTGGGACTCTGGGCTTGAATCGTGATGAGAGCTGGTTCAAGACTTCGGCCAAAAGCTGCTGGTGCTTCAGGACCTTCCTCATCTTCATGATCCTCACTATGGCCGCCTGTAACAAACAACACAGCTAAGAGTCACATTGTATACTACATTTACCACTCTTTCCTTACTAAAGAAAAAAGTATACTGGGGGGGGGACTTCATCCAGCATTCGCTTGAGCATGTGGTCGCGGAGCTACATGCAGCGTCCGCAAAATATAGACTTCTTCCCTACAGCACCACAGCTGGTGTGAATGACTTCAATGGTTTCTCTTTTTTTCCATACCGCAGACAGTGTAAATCAGGCATCAGTAATTGGGTGAGACATTTTTGTTTTGCTGTGTGTTTTTCATGTCATTTTTGTACCTGAATGAGGAGCTTCCTGTCCTCCTCGATGTTTTTGTGAGTCGTTTCTTGTTCCTGTTTCTGCTCAGTCTTCATTGGGACATTTATATTGACCCGTAGTTTCTTACTACAAATACACAAATGTCAATTCAAATACTTTGTCAAAAACAAGGTTGAATTTCAAGTCCAGAAAATGTAGCAGATGCAGTTTCAATAAAAAGGGGGTATATTCCTCACAATCTTTTCTGTATATAGGGAAAAAAAAAAGACGTACTTTTTGTATCCGAGGAACAGCTTGATGACAGTGTCTGGTTTGAAATCCATATCATCCACATTTGCATTCTCGTCCTCCAAAACCTGGTGACAAATAAACTGATATTTAGTCAACTTTATTTGAATGCAATATCAAGTTGGAGGTAGCAGATGTGTCCAGTCTGAGTTGGTTTGGACTTGTACAGATATTGAATATATGGGCTGAGGTTAAATCTACCAGACATAAGTTCTAGTGCAAGGCTAAAGAAGAGATTCATGGATGTAGTAAATGAGGACATGAAGTTAGTTGGTGTGAGAAAATGGGGTTCGATGGAGGCAGTATGGGGTACTCACCAGCAGCTTAGACTTTAATAAAATCTGGAGAACTTGAACCAGTATGTCCTGAAACACAAAGACAGAATAAATAAGGCCGTTTAAATGAATCAACGCCTTTGTTAACCCAATAAAAGACTCCTTACAGTTTTGATCTGCGTGCTGTCGGTCAGCTGCTGAACGGTGTAAGTGTCCTCTGTGTTGTACTGGAGCAGGATGGCCATCTGAAACGTGGAGGCCTGCAGCGTGTACCTACAAACATCAACACAACATCAGAAACAAAACATAAACTGAATAATAAACACATACTAATAAATGACTTATAATCATTTTAGCTAATTTGTTTTTTCTGAGCGTTTTATATTTTGTGTTTCATTTCACCGACACCCAGACTTGTAGTATATCATCTCATTCATATACAGTACATTTGACTGATCCTGTATACTGAGGCAGTGACCTCCTCAAGAGCTGAAAACTCTTGGTAGCAACTTTCTACGTAGATATAATATGGCTTGTTTAAGGTTCCAGACAGGGTACAGCTAAGTGCAATGTCCGGTACCTGTTTTTGAAGCAGTTGGTGACCAGTTCTCCTTTGGACAGGTGATAGAGCCAGGTGAGTTTCCTGCCACTGTGTCGACTGGCATAAAACGCTGTGAAACGCTGATAACTGCGCTCCAACTACACACCAAGACATATTACACTCAGTATATTACGTACTATAATAAAAGGTAAACTAAAATAGGTTATGAGGTTGTGGCTGACCTCTGAAGGCAGGGCAAAGGTGCAGGACTGTTGGAAAGGCCAAGACCCAGAACTCAGGACCTGGATACTGAAGTCCACTGAACACACACAAAGAAAACCATTGTTAGCTGTATTTAAATCCTCGTCCATACACTTATTAACCAAAGCATTTCCCATAACACAAAATCTACAAGGGCAAGGATTGCCTCTGTGGCTATTGAAATGTAAAATGTTTGGGGTAAGGGTATCGAAAAGGCATCTAAATTGAACTAGGCCTGTGCTGTCGTCCCCGACAGCAAGGTGTATATCGGCGAAACGGCCCCATACGTCTGCCCCATACGTCTGCTACAACTGTCACCAACAGGCACCTTAATCAGACATTGTGTGATT
>JAVQKC010025447.1:0-21405 GCA_036025475.1 Philypnodon macrostomus | reverse complement strand
TGAGGAGGAGAATCTTGTACTGGATGCAGAATTTAACAGGAAGCCAATGGAGATGGGTGAGTGTACATTTAATACATAATATAAAAAACATTTCTGTACCAGTGGGTCCCTCTCCGCCCCCACCAGTGACTTGACCGCCCCGTCCTTTAGTGCTATGGTTCGGATGGAGCT
Organism: Philypnodon macrostomus; assembly: GCA_036025475.1. NCBI lineage: Eukaryota > Metazoa > Chordata > Actinopteri > Gobiiformes > Eleotridae > Philypnodon > Philypnodon macrostomus. The sequence goes on along the minus strand of JAVQKC010025447.1, from coordinate 21,234 downwards.
GCTCTCACTGTCGGCCACAAACAGGCAGCTCCAGGGTTGGTCTGGGGCAACGGCAAGACCCGAGGGCTGAGCAAAGCCTGCTTTGTGAGGGTATGCGTTGTTTCGGTTTTCTTCACTGCCGCTACCAGCCCACCGCACACATGTCCCGGCCTTAGAGTCACTGTTTAGGAAGGACAGCACACCAGGGGATATAAATGGAAAGACTCTTAGCATTGGTTTGTTTGTTTGTAGATTAGTTTGTGAAAGGATTAGTTTTAATGGATTCTATCAAATTCTAAGATGTATCATACAGTATATAGGTTTGTGGTTCAAAGGATAGAGCATTTACCCATGAACTATTTGAGCATCTGGGCACAATATCTTTATAATTGAGATATAGGGAAAATACCTTGACAGAGGTCTGTGCATAGGTACATAACTCAAGATATAAAGGTTTGTGGCTCAAAGGATAGAGCATTTACCCATGAACTATTTGAGTATCTGGGCACAAATATTTATAATTGAGATATAGGGAAAATACCTTGACAGAGGTCTGTGCATAGGTACGTAACTCAAGATATATAGGTTTGTGGCTCAATAGATAGGGAATTTACCCTTGAACTACTCTATTTGAGCACAAAATGTTTTTGGGGAAATGCCTTGGCAGAGGTCTGTGCTCAAGTACTTCTAATAAAGCTGTTGAAAATGAGAAACTTGGCTCTACTTAGTTAAAACAGCACTTGCCTTCCTTTGGGTAGCTTCCCATCTGCTAAAAACAAAGTCCAAATCTGGTGGGTCCCTGCCATTGCAATCCACAGCACATTATCTTCTTCACCTCCTAAAAATACACATGCAGAAAGGTAAATCAGTAAAATGCCAATGTTATAAAATAAATACAAAAATATGTATATCTCTGCCAAAACCCAGTCCTCTCATTCTTATGGATTCACTGCCCTTACAGACACGTCAAGAGATCAATTGTATTTTTAATGCAGTGCAGAGCTCAGCATCTACTCCGTTTGATTCCTGCAGCTCCTATGTTACCGAGGCACTCCATATTTCAAAAGGTGTAGGGTCCTGTGCTTTAGTCAGATTAATTATTCATATGCCATACTGAACACAGCATGAATAGGCAATGGCTGTTTGGAATAATAATGATATTAGAGGGACTTAAAAGAGTTGTAACACATCCATGGACCATGTGGTGATGATTCAGTCCAACAGGTTTTACATCTATCAGCTTGTGTAACACTGGTGACACTAATTAGCATAGTTATGATAAAGCTTAGCCTGCAAGTATAATATTCTTATTAAAAAAGGATTATGAATATTTCTGTTTTTAAAAAAATGCATTGCATTACAATTACATTATAGTTTGTGTTACTTTCAAATCTAAATCTTAATTGTCTATGCGGTCTAAGATGGGACCTACCTATTTTTTTTTTTACATTAGTAGCTGTTAAAACTCAAGGCTGGTAAAATACTGAATACACTAGAGTCAAAATAAACGTTGTCCCGGTGGAGCTTTGTGCAAATAAACACTACATCTCTACTATGTTTACCTACAACTTTCTTGACAAATAAAAATGTCAATAACCAATGTATTGGGCAAAAAAACATAATTTTACTAAATTTTTCTAAAAACTTATACCATATGAATTTACATAAAAGATCAAACTGAGATTATTTGACAGCCCAGAGTATAGCTATGGATTTATAATGTAGGTGTTATAAAAGATGAATTATTGAGATATGACAGATGCTCAAGGGTATGTAATAAAGGCAGGACTTGAGATTACCATTCGACAGGTAGTCCGGTTTGGCTTTGATATTGGTTCAGAAGTGTGTGTGTGCGCGTGCGTATATATACATTTTTATTTATATATACATGTTAGGGCTGCATGATTTTGAAAAGAATCTCTAATATTGCGATTGTGGTTAGATTTGTAACATTGTTTTTAAAAATCAAGATTCAGTTCACAGCACAGTTTAACAATGCCTTTCTAAACCTACAATGTAAGCAGTTTTTTTTACATATATTATATTTAGTGCAGAGGATATATATAGCCTCAAAAATTTATTTGCCAATTGTGACCATTAAAATTGCAATTTCGAGTCTACTGAGATTAAATGTGCAGCTGTTGTATATGCATTAACTTCTGTGGTATTTTGTGCCTTAAGATATATTACTACAAATATTGTAAACTGCTCACTCATCAACCAACTTACCAGCTGTACCTAGAGTCACATCCCAAGGAGAGCTGATTGGCTGCTCTGGTCCCATGGCCCCGCCCTCTTTGTCAGTGCCCTGGACTCCCACTCCAGCCAGAGTGGAGACTTGATTTTGCAATAAGTCAATCTAAATAAGAGTCACAGACACAAGACATAAGCAAAACTGCAATCTAATCATAGAATATAACAAATGAAGAAATGCATTGGGCTTAATGTGTACTTTTCTGATCAGGTGATTTTCAGTATCTGCTACATAAACAGTATCTCCTTTAATTGCCACTCCCTGAGGTGAGTTAAATGATGCTTCTGAGAAGGCGCCATCTTGTCTTCCACTTTTAGGCCCTGGAAAATGTATAAAAATGTAATTAGATAAGAACTCACTTGAAAAAAATGGCCAATTCAGTATATGTCCAGCAGTTACCATATGAAAATGTATTTTTACATGCTGTGATTGATAAAAAAAAAAGATACAAAAAGTAAATAACCCAGTATTTTTGGCATCACAGTAAAGTCAGTGCCAGTCCGGGGTGTGAACAAGTGTTATTGCCAGCCTCTCTGTTAGCCTGTGACTGAAAACCATGTGCTTCTTCTGAGGCTTTTTGTGGCTTACATCAACAACAGTTATCAGATATGTGCAGTGTTTTTATTTGTAAATTATTTCTTTTACTGAGAAAGAGCCTGTGGAGATTCACCAAGTGTTCATACAAATGTGTATTGTCCTTGGTCATTGGCCAGGACTCAGACATAGTACCGACATTTTCATGAGCAGTTAATTGTATTTGTATCAGCAAGGTACTCATAATATCATATAGAGTATTTTATATATGTTTTGAGCTTTGGTAAAAAGATGAGTCATTCATATTGGTTAGTGCACTCATGTTGCTGCTACGTAGGCATTCAAAGGTGCAACACAAAAATGAAAAGATACCGAACAAACAAATCAGAGAGTATTGAGCTTCTGGTTCCCTCAAAGCACTAGTCACAAAATATAAAAAGGTCACCAAAACACACTTCAACAACATGCCCACTCTCTGCTTCCCTCCAGGGAATCTGTGGACGTCATACATACAGTACATCCAAAAACAACATTTATTATTATGTTTATATACATTTATTATTATGTTTATATACTTTCATTTGAGAAAGTCAAGTTAAAGCTGGAGGAGCTCAAAGGGAATCTGTTCAGTGTTTAATTTTATTATTACCCATTTCCCTACCTACGTGCAAATAGTTAAACTGTTAAACTTACATTGCATCAGGCCAATGGATTTATTTAATTATGCATACATGCTGAAGATAAGCCTACTGTAGTTCAACTCAAGCATCCGAATAAAGAAAAAATTTGATTTACGTAACTTTGAACATTGCATGGTTGATGGTAATATGGTATTTTCACATTTAGTCATGTCTATGGTTAACACAGATATATTCAGTTCTTAGGGTAAAAATGGCCAGAGGTCAGAAACTATTGCACTCAAGGCAACATTATTTCAAGACTAAACCCGGGTACAAGGTCTATCTAATAATTATAGTCATTATTATTTTATTAATTAACTTTTTGTTACCTCCCACTGCATGTAACAGCTGTCCAGTGGAAGACACCACCAGTATTCTGTGATGTCCAGTGTCAGCTATAGCCAGCCTCTTGGCGCTGTTGTCTACAGACACTTTGCTGGGGAAGGCTAGGATGCTGGGAGGCAGAGAGTCTTTTAACAGCCTGATACCGACTGCATGTGCCTTCAGTTGACCCTGTTCGCCATAGAAACGCAGGGAGATTTCAGTGAAGAGGGTTAACTTATCTCTGTGCCCCTCCCCCACCAAAGAGAAGAGCAGGTTTCCTCTTGGTCCCAGAAAAACCAGGGTGGGCCAGCATGACACCTCCAGTTCATGCCAGAGCTGTGCATCACTGTCATTCACTACCGGATGGCATATGTCATAACGGAGCACTGCGCTGCGGATGTTGTCCAGGACCTACAAAAGCAAACAGTAATTAAAATGAAACCAATGCAAATCTTTTTAGTGAATTAGAAAGACTTTAATAGTATATTGTGGACGCTTTTAACAATGTCAAAAACTACTAAACACTTCCAACTACAACTGATAGCAGTTAAAGCCAGTTTAACAAGCAAGTCGAAATGGAAATAAGCGCTTACCTTTTCATTGGGAAATTTAGCTGAGTGAACTCCAACAATGACCAATCCATCTAAACAGAAGGTGAATATCACAAGATGTCGTCAATATAGATGGCTAAATGTGCATCAACAAATTAACAAACGTTATTAAATACATCTTTCAAAACATTGTCATAATTCACTCTGACAAATGAGGCACAGTTCACGGCTCTCATCCATGTGCCTATAAACATCTTTTCTAACGCTGTCTTTCGTCAGGTTATATAATCTTGATTGGGGACAAGTAAACAAACATCCTCAGAATATGTGTAGCTACCCCAAAGCCATGAGAAAAAGAGGAGCGGACATGATTTTGGATTAAATCTTCATTCGGCTATCCTGTATTCTAGGAAATGGGAAGTGCATGATTCTTTTACAACCTTTAAAAATGGACTCAACACTGCATCTTTTTGTGTAGAGTTGGTTGGTTAACACTTTTGTTTGAACGTCTTCACATAGACACTTTTGTTGCGTTGATAAGTCCGTACAAAGCATTCTTTTAGCGATCCTACCCAGAAAACCAATATGCAGGGAATAAAGCAATACAATAATACTGCTTTGAAACTTATGGTCAAGTGCAGTGACCAAATACATATCAAACAGCTTGCTTGGTTAAGCTATTGATACAGTCTGAATTATTTAGGAGACCCGAGAAATTTTTTTGTGTAATAGTACTAGTATTATATATTATATGTATTTTGATTTCATCCTGTTGCCTTTAACAACTGCCACAAATGGATATAAATGAGTACCAAAGAAGACTTTTAAATTGCTGTGATGACATTATTAGATGTTTACAAGATTTTTTATATGTATTAATTGATTTACTGAATATGGTAATACTGAAAGACTTCTGGAATATGGCCTGGCCCAGAATAAATGATAACACAAAAATCTGCATTTTTTAATGTACATGTGGATTTCGTCACCCACCGCCGATGCCAGGCACAGCTCAGATTGTAGTGCGGATGGGTGGACTGTGGGAGTGACTGGACAGGGCAGCTCCCACACCTCACTGACCAGAGCAGCAAACAGAATGTACCCTCAGCATTGCCAAAGATAAGCCCCAGATGATAAACTGTGGAGAGTTTTAAATGTATGTCGTCTCTGGAGTAAGGTTTAGTAACAAATTTTGAGCTTTAACTTATCTTAAGCATAACCCTGTTCAATATCAAGTAGCTCAAAATAACTTTAGCAAATCATACAGTAAGATAAACTGTGGACCTCATCACCAGTGACAAAACAGATGAGTATTATTTTTAGATTCAATCTCTTCACTAGTGAGAGTTGATGTGCTACAGCCACTGTTCAGCCCAGTGAACCTCTGACGCAATAAACCACCTAATGAACAAATCAACAGGCCATGCCACTCAGGTACCAAAAAGCATAATTGCAGGAAGATAAATAAATGTATATGTATATGTGTCCTGGCCAAGTGGTGAAAATAATCATGTTTTATTAGCAGACTAGCAAGCAAATTATGTGAGATGTTTGCAACCATCCTAGGCAAAAACAAACTTACAAATGTACAAATAAAGATGATTTTTAATTAAGAGATATAAAGATATATTTGATGAAGCGGTGGTACACTGTTTGTACAGACCTTCTACAGAGTGCTTCTTCTCCAGCTGGTGCAGGTCAGGCAAGATATGCATACAGTTTATGCAACAATAAGTAAAAAAGTCCAACACCACGACTTTACCAGCAAGCTCTTTCATCAGAGAGAGAGGCCCCTCTGTGTTCAACCACTCCAAGCCTGTTAAACAGCAGAACATGATCCAATTATTAATTAGACAACACTACAAAACAATAACCATCAATGTCTCACACAAGTGTAACCTTCTCTTTCTGGCCTGACAAAGAATTTGTCTTGTGGAAAAATCATCTGGCAACTATCTAGATTAAAGCAATCAGTTGAAGTGTACTCAACTTGTGATCAAACTGCTAAATACATTTTTCAGAGATAGATTTTTGTACACTTTTACCTCATATGTCTTGGGTCTAGCCAAATACTGTATCATTAATTTAATATAAATGACAAAAAATATAGCTATGTTCATATATTGACCTTTTTAGCACATCTAAAACCAGTCAAACACGTTCAATAATAAACTTTAAATCATAATAAATTAAACATATCATCAACCTTCACCTGCTTTGTGTTGTTTCATTCACAAAAAACACCGACACTACTGTACATACTTTAGATCACCATCTACTGGTGCAATGATATATTGCCAAAATGCCAAAAATCATTAGAAGACTTGAGGCCAAAAAATGTTTGCATGTGGAATAAAGATCCAAACCTAACCCATATGATTGGTAATGGTGCTTTTCAGACTTTTTTAATGTGGAATGAATTGTATTGTTTAACCCATTGTCTATATTGACAGGAATTGTAAATACTGTTTAAAAGTTGTATTACATTTTGATTCAATGCACACTATAATGTTAAGTATGTATTACCTATATGCATTAGCTATACACTATACAGTTTAATTGCATTAGTTTTGTTAAGTTGTCTGTCACGTTAACGTCGACAACAAAAAATAATAATTTGCAGACAGTATACAGTCGTTATAGACCCCGACATTTCGCGTTACATTACTGTACGCCCAGGATAGACAAGTTTGGGCATATAACTTCAGTAGAGCTATGTGAAGAGGTACAGACTAGAGCCACTACACAACTCAAGGGAGAGCTGAAAACTTGGCTTACCTTGCTGAAAATCGGGCATATTTAGGTCTTCTCTCTCGTTTACATTTTTCAAATACTCGTGAACAAGGTTTTCTTTTTCTTGTTCTGTCGTAGCCTCATCTAGGGCACAATCCAGCTGACTTTGGATAGGAAATAATGTAGAGAGGCTGCACTGGGAAGCCATGATTACAACCACCAGCGATATTCGTAAATGCAATTCCTTTCGTACTAGCACTTTCGCCAAGAGATGGCTAAAATATATAATAGTAAAGCAATTATGATTATGATATTGAGAATTTACATGTGTTTAGCACATTAATAATCGTGTGGCTTGGTTTGATGGAAGGTACACTACGCTGCAAGTGTGTAGAATGTGCTGGTTTATATCGTTAGCTATGTTTACTATTCGTTCTAGCTCGGTGGCGGCAAATGCTAACGTTTCAACAATGCTAACTATTATGCTAACACATGAAAACAAATTTACCTCCGTGTTACACTTTATATCTGAATTTTAATCATGATCGCGTGAATATTATTAGGACATTTACCAATAGACTTACTGTAACGACTACGAAGTCTAAATATAAGAGAGTAATGTTATTGCAAGTGAAGTCCTGTGTAATAACCAGAGTTTGTATGAGATTGTTGGGTAACACGGGAAGTCACGGTTTTATCTGCCCCAGATGTCTCAGAACGACCAATCTGAAAATGACATATGGGATTACAAACCTCTTAAGAAAAAGAAAAAAGAAGAATCCCAGCTGGTCCGTAAAACAACGAAAAGGGGCACATCAAGAAAATCCAACAAAGACCACTGTTCCTCATCGGTTCTGTCTCCGGCCAAAATTAACTTTACAACAACTCAAGGGGGCACATCTGGACCAGTATCTACTATAACCAGTGAAGAAAACTGCACTGCAGACGCACCAAAGTCGTCTACTTCTGAGACCTTCCAAACATGTAATAACAATGTCGAGGGACCATCATCTGGGGGCTACTGTCCTATGTGCCAGATGCCATTTTCCATTTTGATGGTGCAGTCTCAAAGTTGGCACGTTGTGGACTGCATTGAATTCTCCAGGGACACGTGTAAAGGTAAAGGTCATTTGTGGTCAGCTAATTTCAGAACTACATATAAACCAGACAACATTGTAGTTATTGTTTGTGGTGTGTGATATATGCTGATATTGTGTTTACAGAATGCCCAGATGGCCTCTTGTGCTCATCTACCATTCCAAATCATTACAGAAACTATAACCACACACTGCTTGCTCAAAGTCGAGCTAATTTTGTTCGTTTGCCTCAGCCAGCAATAACCACAGGGACCAACCTCAATGGACCAGGAAATTATCATGTGGTGGATGATTTACCCCTGAAGACTTCACAGGACTCTTTGCTTTCTGATAACAATTCATCCCTCAATAATAATCACACAAAATCACCTAGAATTGCCAATGGACTTCTCCTACTGCGCTCACCTGCACTAGAGGATTTAAAGAAGAAGAAAGGCTGGTCTTCCCCTAAAGTAAGTCAGAAGTCAGCCAGCTCTTGCCAAGACAGTATAACAGAGATTCCCTCCACTCCAAGCAAAACATTTCAAGCTTGCAATAGTCACAAAAGTGTGCTTTCTCCTCCTGAAATTGATGATGCAATATCCTACTCTCCTCTATCAGAGCTCCCCACAGAGCCCGAAGTTAGTCACGTTGGCCCTAGAAAAACACTTTTTAATATCGATCCGGGTGGAAGTGAGAATGAAGATGATATCTTTGCTGAGTTCCTTGACCAGTTTGAGAGCCAAAAAGAGGAGGAGAAGACTCCTGCTTTGCTACATGCCCAGGTGGATTCAGTTATCTCATCAAAGCAAAGTAATCAGGGGGCACTCTCTGCAAACAAAGCTGCATCTAAATGTGAAAGAGAAAATCCTGGAACATCCACTAGTGTTGTCAGCTCCAGTGAAAACAGCATTCAGTCACCACAGAGTATTGTTCTTGAGCGTTTGAGGGATACCATTTCAAACTCGCAAAAGCCATTTTGTGAAGCTATTCAATCAGGGGGAACCAATTCATCAAATAAGGTACCTTCTTTATCTCTAGCAATGACACCCCAAAAGACCCGAAGTAGCAAAGCAGGTCAGTCGTCATCTGGTCTCAAACAGACTGATATTGGGGTGTTTTTTGGACTCAAACCACTTAAAGTGACCAAGGATGAACCACAAGAACTAACACCTGCTGTAACTGAGGCTAAAAGTGAAAACAATGGAGGCAAAACACAAAGAAAAGGCAGGCCAAGGAAAAGTCAAGCCAATGTCACGACTGAAAACGCACATAGCTCAGTGACTGGAGACGGCACAGCAGCAGAAACAGAAATCAAACAAGATGGGGCCAAAGGATGGAGGAGAAGAAGGACCGCAGCAAAAACAGATGGGGATGTAGTGACCTGTCGACGGTGTCCGTTTTACAAGAAGATTCCAGGTGAGGGGGAAAAAAAACACAATTTCACTGGCCACATTATTAGGTGCATGTTTTTGTAGTGTTTACGTAGTGTTTACAATACGACACGTTCAAGTGATGGTTATATGAAGGGGTTGTCATTTGTCAAGATAACACGATAAACTGGCAATTGTGTATACATTTAAAGTTAACATAAAATAGCGATTTCCAAATGCTGATTCAATCTTACACAGGAACCAAGCTTGTTGTAGATGCCTTCCGGTATGGCCTAGTAGAGGGTATCACTGCATACTTCCTAACTCACTTCCATTCGGACCATTATGACGGATTACGGAAAAACTCCACATTTCCCATCTACTGTAATAAAGTAAGTACATTTTTTTTTATTAGATTTACAGAACTGTAACATAAAAAAACCCATTGAATTTTGTAATATTATAATGCAGAAAAAATATGTTTTTATACAAAGAAAATTGATATCTAATGTACTTTGACAAGTCAGCACAACAAGAGACCATGCCGTTTTACTTTACTTTTGGCTTGGAGTAATGAAACTGTACCGGCAGTTGGCACCAATGAATACCAGTTTGCTCCTACTGTTCGTATAAAATTTCTTATAGATTCATTATGTGTTCTGTTTATGTAATGTTGGTCCCTAAAATATCCTCTGCTGAATTCCTTTTTATAGTTGTTGATATTAAGGGCTCAGGTTGTCCAGGTTGTCCACATTCACTTCGCCCACCTTGCCTGAATGTATTGTGATTGTTGTGGACGGTGGTGGTTGCAGAGACTACAGCTGCAGAATGGTTGCCACATTTACCTCTGTTCGCCCCAGTTCAGCTGTGGCTTTGCGGTTGTAGAGCGCTTTGAATGTCTAGAAAAGTGCTAAATAAACCTGATTCATTATTATCAATGATGGTGTAATGCAGAATGTAATCAGTTTGTGTTTGTGATCAGTCTAGTTTACGATTATGGTGCATCACAGAAAAGGAGTGATCTCTTCAGATTGGGACTAAAAACAGACATTTTGGGTCACTGCTTGGTAGGTTACAGATGTCCTTTGGATTTAGGTGGGTCATAGCCCAGATAAAGTTTGATCAGAAGCATCAAGCTGGTTTCAATGTCAGTTTAACTAAGCCAAAGATTTCTGAACTAAAAACAAGAATATAATAACATCAAGCAGATAACCACAAACAGATAATGTATTGAACTTGGTGGAAATGCATTTCTTTTTCAGATAACAGGGAACCTGGTGAAAAGCAAACTAAAGGTGCCAGAGCAGTATGTGCATATCCTACCAATGAACACAGAGGTCACTGTCGAGGGAATCAAGGTCATTCTCTTGGAGGCAAACCAGTAAGCTCTCATCTGTTCTTACATGCCTGATGCCATATGTTCAAAAGAGCTGGTGCATTTGAGTTTACCCTTTTGATGTATTTATTTATTCTGAATTTGAATTTTTGCTAATTTTTATGCCTGTCTAGTTGTCCAGGAGCGGCTATGCTGTTGTTCCTTTTACCTGATGGGCAGACTGTCCTTCACACGGGAGATTTTAGAGCTGACTCTTCAATGGAGACCTACTCTGAATTACTGAGCTGCAGGGTGCAGACTCTCTACCTAGACACAACGTTAGTATATGAGTTTATCTATGTTTTTGTGTTTTTAAAGAAGTGAGGGGTTAAAGCAACAGTATGTGGTATTTGGAAACATGACTCTTAACAGGATACATAGAGTTATACAAACAATGTTCAGGAGATTGCACAAACTTATAAATGCAAGGAAAATGACATACTCTAGCTTTTTTGTTTGATGGCTATCACAGTAAGGCTTCTGGAGAGAGCAAAAATAATGTTATCTTAGGTGAAGTTATTTAGTTTGCTTTATAGCCATATTTATTTCAACAGATATTGCAGTCCAGAGTACACCTTCCCAAAACAACAAGAGGTCATAAACTATGCAGTCAACACAGCCTTTGAATTAGTGACACTGAACCCCCGCACCCTGGTGGTGTGTGGCTCTTACTCTGTGGGGAAAGAGAAGGTGTTTTTGGGTAAGTTTCAAGACATCTGTGCACAATATTGTTATTCCAACAAGGGGGTCATAACCTTGTGTTGTCTTTTTACCTGCTAAAAAAATAAATGTTTATGATTTCCTTCCAGCTATAATTATAGTGAAAATAAATTAAATATTGCATCCTTTTTGGTAATTAGGTTGATGAGAAGTGACATGTTGTGAGAGCTAATTGTGTTTGGGGAAATGACATGGTAATTTATGCATCTAATCTGGTGAGCACCTAAGTGCATTTAGAATTTTAGCACAAATTACGTATGCAATAAAAAAGGTATGCAATAAAATAGTTCCCTCTTTAACTTGTGGTCTTGTGAAAATGCATCTTGTGATGACTATGACACCATGTGGAGCGTTTATGGAAAAAAAACACGACATATGAGAAAAACAGAAATGTCTAAAACACTGTCCAAATAATATAGTTCCCCAGCAAATACACAAATTGTCTTGAGGCGCATAGGCATTTATACAGTGAGCTGTAAAAAGACTTGGATCAGTCATTCCTAGATCTTAAACTGGTTTTGTTTCATTTAGGTTTGGCAGACGTCTTGGGATCCAAAGTGTGCCTCTCCAGAGACAAGTTCAACACCATGTGCTGCCTGGAGTCAGAAGAAATCAAACAGCGCATCACCACGGACTGGAAAGCAGCACAAGTTCATGTATTACCCATGATGCAACTGTCCTTCAAGGTGGGTGCAGCAGACCCATTTATTTTGTATTTGAGGTGGGGAAAAAAGTAGTTACAAGGCATCCATATTGTTATTTACTTTTTGCTCGTTAGGCTTTACTCTGTATCTAAGACAGGAAATGCTAAGGGCAGATTTCTGAGATTGCAATAAGGCCGTAATTAACCCAGTCCCAGCAATAATTATGATGTGTCACTACTCACTAGCAAATACTGTATATTTTATAAATGGGTGCGAACACTGGACTATTATGTGAGCTGTTACAGTTAATATCAAAAGTTTAATTTTGCCACTATCAATGTCTGTACAGAAACTACAAGATCATTTGGCCCGCTTCTCGGCAAAGTACGACAAGTTGGTGGCCTTCAAACCGACTGGCTGGACATTCAGTCGGCAGGTGGACTCTGTGGAAAATATACAACCCCAGATCAATGGCAACGTCTCCATCTATGGTAAGATTTTTTTTATTTTTTTTATCAGAGTAAATTAGTTTATTTATTATTATAGCTCCCTCTATAGGCCACAAAATAGTTAGGTGAAAATAAAAGCTTTGTGACAACATAGTCATGGTCAGAACTTTATGATATGGCTCTCCAGGCTAATTGGGCTGTATGTAAGGGGTTAAGGGGTTCCTTCAACCTTCCTGTTTTAAATAGATCCATCAACAGCATCAACCGTATGGCCCCAGCTTTGATCATGCATGTTCATATCATTATTCTCTAGAGTTTTTCAGACAAAACGCCTTGAACTTCTAAAGCCATATGCTGCCATTACTGAAGTGTATAAACTTAAACTGTAAACTCTCATTGACAGGGATCCCATACAGTGAACACAGCAGCTTTCTGGAGCTGAAGCGTTTTGTGCAGTGGCTCAGACCGTTGAAGATCATTCCAACTGTAAACAATGGCAGCTGGGAGAGCAGGAAGGCTATGGAGAGATGTTTTAGTGACTGGCTGAAGGAAGCTAGAGCTAAACTCTGACATATACGTAGATTTCAGGACAACAAGGAGGCAAATATAAGTATTGAATTTTATATTTTATTGGTAACAAAGCTTGTACCTGAATGCTAAATGCTGCTTCACACCATACACAGTGTTTTAATTACTGTTTATGCTGAAGAAAATAAATTATTCAAACTCTTGTACTTGTGTAAATTCATCTGTACATTGTTTAAATCATTTGCCTAGTGTGGACATTAGACTTTGCTTTTAGAACAAATTCAGTTTGATGTATTGGCACATGCTGTATGACCTTACATCAAGTATTTGGGTATAGTGTAAGGGCAGTTTCTCTTTCTCCCAGGCATTGGATGAAGAAATTAATAAACTTAATTGGTCTCTGGAAAAAAGCATTTGTAAAAGGATGATCTATGATAATGTTTGCAGAAATTAACTTGAAAATGTGGTTCTCAGAGCACTTCCTGACACACAACACCCAACACTTTCCTGTATTAACTGGGAACCTAAACACACCCTTTAAGCAACATGATTTTGAACAGTACATAAAGCAATACATTTAAGATAAAATACTATACACAAATGATATATATTTCACTTAATAACACTAGTATTTACAAATGCTTATATCTGATCATTTACTATAGTTTACATTGATTTTACCCTTGAGTCAAAGTAGATTTAGACAGTATGTTAGGAGTCTGGTTGAATACAAGTTCAGAATAGCTTTCCTTTTTCATCTACTCTGACATTGTGTGTTATTTTTACTTACATTCTGCATATTCAATCATAAAAGTAATTAACAAATGTACACGGAAAATACATATTCTCTATTTATAGTGATTTACAATGTCTCATTAGGATCAGTGTCAGTCACCTGTCATCATGGCGTGGCACAGATTTCATCACAGGTGCTGCTGCCTGAACAAACTGGAATTTAATGAGTAATGCTGCTGACGTCACTGATCACATATCAGTTCCTCTTCATGTATTGTTTGTGATCAGATGGAGCGCCACTATTGTTACTGTGTTTTGTTAAGATCCTTTGTGTCGTTATGTGTTGTATGAATGCAGCTTAAGTGACAGTGTTTTCAAAGGAGATTGTAAGTGTAAGGAAGTAACATTTCTTTCCAAGGAACAATTTCTTATCTACAGGACGACTACAATGACTCATGGTTTCAAGTCATTATTTCATATGTAAGCCTTTCTATTGCAATATAATGTTGACATCATTTGAAGTAGTTATTATAAAACTAGAATCTAGAAAATACTGCTGTCCAAAGTGTTTTTTACATATTGTACCAGTCACCTACAAGTGAGAAGCACATTTCATCAACAAGTCATCAACAGTCACACATCTACTGTGTGACATTCACTCACTGCCAATACAGTTTAGGGAGTGCACGGTTTGGGTGCCAGGCAGACGGAGGATGGTGAGTTTTACCTGTGAGCATAAATATAGTAATGTCATATCTTGGAAGACAATTAATAAAATACTGTATAGGATATGGTTAGAGACTTTACCTCATTCTTGAGTGACTTGTTGATTAACATGGTATACTCCTGAACACTGTCGATGTGTAAATCGTTTAAAGCTAGTATCTGGTCTCCTTTGTGAAACAGACACACCGGCTGGCCCGTCCAGCTGGACACGCTGGCACAAACAAACACATCTCAAGGTTTTAATATTTACTGTAGAATTCAATCGGCATCACTGAAACTTTATATGGCATGTCATCTTCAGCATGTTATCTATCAAGAATGTTCTCTTTACATTGCATGATTGTAAACTAAATTTTTTTTTGTCATGACGGGAAGTAAAAGACATAAAAAATGTATTACAGCAGTTGTCAAAACACATTTCCAGTATCTTAGTAACAGTTCTTGTCACATGCAGATGTTTAACACTGCCTTAGGTGAACTGCTTTGATTTATGTCCTCAGGCACTTGTGCATTTATGCGTTTGAGAATGTGAGGCACAAGTTAGACTCACCTTGGCTTGCCATCCACTTCTATTAGTTTGAGGTGTTTTTTCAGGTCTGCCTGTTTGACCTCAATGTCCCTCTCGTGTGGGTTGATCGGGTCAAGGCTTCAAGTAGGAAAATTCAAAACTTGTCAAACATACATCAACTACAATACAATTGTACAATCGATTGGTTTTGTTAGACTAAATATGATCTGATTAATTAAACATAAACATAGTCAAATATTGAACACAGTTGTCTTTGTTGTTAATCTGACCATGTTGAATCATTATTTGCACAGTTAGAAAGGTCCTCAGAAACCTGCCATACGAGATCAGTGAGTTGGCAGCATGGGTAGCAACATTCCTTGGTGCCAATTGACTTGACTGACTCACTGTAGTCACCATTACAAAGCTGATATCAACCTTTTGATTAGGGAACATGCAGATGGTCTCATAGCTGGTGGGTATTTTGTATTTTTTATATACAAGTAAAACAATTTACTGTGTGCTACAATCATCATGTCTTACAATGCTGACAACTACTGGTACGTTGTATTTATACATTTCAAAATACAGATGTTTTGCTATTTTCATATACTTTGAGACATTTCTTTACATCTCATCTCACCATTCTGTAGAGCTTTGTTTTTCTAGTGGCTTTCTGTCCAGCATCTCAACAGGTGACATGGCCCCGTTGTCGCTGGAGCTGCTGCTGAAATCTGAAAACGTGCGCTCCCTGAGCACCCTGAAAACATCAAACAAGAAGTTATTCCCTGACTGGACACTGATTAGCAAGAGACTGAACCTTACACTGTGGCCCTGGTCTGGTATTCTGCAGACCTTGTTTGTCTGAGCAAATGTTGGCTTTTCTATATCTTAGTCTCTGACCTCTGTCATCAACAAGGGATTTTCACCCACACTGCCTCTGAAATAATGTACATAGAATGGTCCCCCTATTCTGATACTTCAGCAGGTTTGTTTTGAAAATTGGCTATTTTTTATTTACCATAAGCAGGTAAACAGGTCTACCTAATAAAGTGACGGGTGATTGTAGGTTTACAGTGAAAATCAATCACAGAATACAATATTTATGCCTTTTTAAGTGAACTGTACCTACTACACGACAAATGCACCATCTGAAGCATGGACTGATAACAGCTTTTGGTGCTTTATTAGAAGTCTCTGATGGACAGGCCTCATTTCATCAGAGACTCTAAACACAAGGGCTAAATAAAAAACATGGGAATTAACACAACAGAAACTGTCCAGGAATAGCTCACTAATGAGACATAAGAGAGGCAAATAAGTCCCAAATCACTGAAGAAGAGCTTAAGGGATTTCGTTTAAAAGCCACTTAAGAGGCAAATAGAAGAAAAGCTTCTTCTCCACAGCAGTGGCCATAAATGCTAAATGATGAGCTACTGTAAGTAAGTACTTTTGCTGACAATTATTAGCGGTTCTTGGTGAAAAACAGTTATTATTGAATATCGGAATCAATAAAATGTACACAGCTAAAACCCACAAAGCTGTTGTGCATGCCTGTCACTAGCTCTTCGGCTGGCTGAACACATTTTTGCACTAGATTTGGGCATTCCTTTGCATATGGAAATAGATTCACTCTGTGCTAGGTGTGTACATATGTACGTCACTAAAACCACTGAATAATGTGATTTGATGAGTTGAGCTATCTGAGTTCACAAACTGAAAATTACCTGGAAAATGACATGTTGACAACATGAAAACCTGTTTGAAGTTATTAACTTATTTCTTGAGTAGACGCAGTATATTTACATCAAACTCAGAGTATAACTTGTAGAACTGGCTCTGGCTGCTTCTCTGTCTTTACCTGGTCTTTAAATGTCAACAGTGAACACTTTAGGATTCAAATTCATTGTTATTGTGCATTGTTATTGTATTGAGTCACTTTTAATTGAACAAAAACTGGGGTGATGAGTGAAGTTTACTGGTATCTAGGCCACAAAATATAAATGTCGTAGAAACAGCATCATAAAGGTCAGAAATAGTATCCACACTCAGTGACGTACCTGTCTTTATTTGTTTCTTCAGAAAATGGAGGCAGTGGTGAAAACTGTGTCTTCAGCCGGTCAAATGCGTGATTCATGGACCTCGCAAGGCTGCCGGTGGCTGCTTCAACTTCTTTGTCCCTATTGGCAATGGCCACAACATGACCTTAGAATATGGACCACAGTTCATTTGATATTCATTTAACTTACAGTGATTGAGAGCCTTCTTCATTTTTTTTCAACTCGAACATAGTCTCATATCTAGGTGAAAGACATAGACACCACATTATGTTTTGTCAGAACAAATGTAGTACAAACAGAAAGAGAAAACAGAAATACTTACAGTCCCTCCCCATTCACTCCATTTTCATTTGTCTTATGAAAGAAAAGTACAAGATAATAAGACATTGACTTTAGCTATAAATAAAGTTATAAATAAAATCATATTAACTGACATATAATTATATAATATACTCTAAAATAATAGAAAAATTGCAGATAAGCAAATAAATGAACCATTATTTGCTTACTTTTAATTGTTTTAGGTAGGCTCTTGGATAGTCATATAGTGGTTGCACAGGCTCGGATGCACGTCTCTGGGGGTAATCTTCCACCTGTCATCCAAGGACAGGAGAAGGTGACCTCCAATGCCCAAATCAATGAGATTGCTTTATAATTATTGATATAAAAATATTTTTACACAGTGTGAATGTTGCACCTTTGGTTTTTCATATAAGTCTTCCATTGTGTGTGAAGGAGGGTCGGACATAGATCGGTATTTCATAGCAGGCTAAAGAAGAAGAAGTCTATTAAACCAAATTTGCAAATCATTCACCCGCTAGAGACCAATGTAGTAACTGGTAAACTATTTTCATTTCCTGTATTAGTCTTTAGTGGGCTGTATGTTAACTGTGATATTTATTTTTCTGTATTTTACATGTACGCAATTAGACACTGAACTAACCTGGTCATTCACAGGGGCTGTTTTCTTTTGCCGTGCCATGGGGTTCGTAATAACCTGTTAAAACATGCACAGTAGGGAAACTGTATGGTGACGTTCAACACCAAAATATGTACTACAAGTAATCATAAACAAGGATGTAACTGTTTTACCTCAATAATTTGCTGCCCATTTGATACTTCCTTGTATGAAAAAAGAAGCAAATGCTATAATTACACAGCTGCTTATTCACCAGGATATCGGTAAAAATATAGACTACCTCTGAATTGAGAAATTTGTGTGGTTTGTTCTTGAGGGCTTCATACAAGTCATTGAACCAGCGGTCCACATCATCGCTAACATAACAACAAAACATGAAGCCGCTTGAAAGCACATCATTTTCAGACTTCTACATTACGCCCCAATGCATTTCACTTCATCAAAGCCATGTAGTGGTAATAAACTGGAAAACCATTTATGAACATTATGAACTGAATTTTAGTTAGTGTTTTTTAACCTTACCTGTTGTCGCCGATCAAAAAGTAGTCCCGGTCTGAGGCTCTGAGATACAGCACACAGGATGGGGAGCACTTGAAGCTCTTCTGAACCCAGCCCCATTTTGGATGGCATTGGGGGCTCACACGAAGAAGGGAAATACTTCATGGAGAGACAATTAAATTAGAATTTAGATAATATTTCTTAAAAAACTGATTTAAACACTTACTGGGATAGGTTGATTCCTCCAAGTGGCTTGTCTTTTTCTTCCGGACACCTAAAGTATCTGAGTTCATGGTCATTTTCATTAATTTCAAATAAGGTGAAAAATCTCTTTTTCCATGATTTCTGCAAACAGAACAAATGCAATCAATGTAACTAATGCAAACAAATAATCAATGTTTGAATCCATGTTGACATCTCTTTCACCTCTGTCTTTAAGCCTCTGGAGGGAGGAGACTTGTACAGATATCCAGATCTGATTTCCTTAGCCTCTGTAGCCGGTTTGTAGAACAGGGCACTTTTGCCTGAGTGAAAAATCAAGATTGCATTATATATACTGTAGTTTTGTCTGTCTGAATGATAAGGAAGTCATAAATAAACAAAACATCTTTCATATTAAACTATGAATATAACTCTTACATTACCTATGTTCTTCTGGCTCTTACTCATTGTGCCACCACACCTAGAACAAAAATATGTCAGTATGAAAAATGGGCATTGAAATGTCCAAAGGGAAATCTTACAACAGTTTATACAATAACCAGTTTAGTTTAAAAATAGCCTGTACACTGGGTCACAGTATATTTTACATAGCCCATAAAAGTACATTGTATCTACCTCATTAAGTACAATGTTATGCATTGTGTAACAAACTGTAATTATATGTAATATATATGTAAAATATATTGTACATACAGATTGGTTAATGTTAGGGTTGGGGGTTAGGGTTAGGTACAATGTATTTACATGTTGACCAAAATATGTCATTGGGTTTATATGTGCACTCAACTCCAATGGACTATTTTGCATTGATCTATTTTTTGCAATAAGCTAAAAATACAGATGTGAAATAGTTCATGTGAGTTGAATGCACATCATTTAGTTGGATTGATCTACTTAAGTAAACTGAGACTATAAAATCATTATTTGTGTGAATGATTTCTCTACAATTTGTAAGTACAGCAACGTTTTACTTTTTTCATTGTAGGTTCAAAATGAATTTGAGCGGTCAATGCATTTAAATGTTCAAAAATATATGCAACAACGAGCACCTTTTGATTTGCACGTTTTATTAAAATGTCGTGCTAAAATGTTGCTAAATGTCAGATAGTGACCACTTTGTTGTCTCTGTTACGGACTAATAGAAGCCTATGTCCACTGAGTCAGACTTTGTTGCTACATCGATTTTGCGCTAATAAATATAACCTAAAAATGTGTATCCCAAATTAAAGAAAATAAACAAATAAGAGTTAAATAATGGGTCCTTACCTCTGGAGCTCCTCTGTAGCCTTACTAGTCTTACTGTCTGACAATACTAACTAAAGGTGTGTGAGGAAGATAGGTGTTTTCTTTGTCAGAACTGGACTTTCAGGTTCTTGCTGTGATTTGGTCGTGCCATGTGAGCTTGTTTCACTTGGATTAGCACATTTGTTTTTTTAGTTAAAAAAATGCTATAGCCTTACCATAATTTAAGGGATTTTATAAATGTGGCTCACAATGCATTCAGAAAGCCATGTACGTGATTATAATTTAAGTGCAAAGCCTTTTTGGTTAATGTAAAAAAATATTTTTTATGTTTTGAATGTGTCACAAAAATATGGAAATGATGCATGTATTACAATGTCTCACACAAATGCAATTATGCAAATGACAACCAACCTGTACATCACAGTTTTCTATACGATCCATGTTATGATATATATAGTATAGCATATGTTACACATTTACAATGGAAAGGATGACAGCCAGCAAGTGAACAGAGAGTAGAGTTTACTTAACGGCCTGATGACCTGTTAGCATAGACAATGTGGTCAAGTCGCATGTTTCCTTCACAGTAAATATAATTAGGCCTACGCTGTCGTCCCAACCAGCAAGGTGTATATCGGCTAAACGTCCCCATACGTCTGCTACAACTGCTATGGCACCTTAATCAGACATTGTGTGATTTCTAAGGGTTTTTATATCATTAATGAGCAATTAAGAGGCCCCGCCCCAAACCATGACAAACATGGGAAGGGTCTATTTGACTTTTTTGATTTGTCTGGATGTTTGTGAAGAATGTTTTTGCCAAATTTAGTACATTTCCTTAAAACTACATTCTTCTTTCAGTCTACAGGGGGCGCTATAGAGGTAACTGCCATCATAATAGTCAGATGTGTTCAGGGCCGGAGGTAATTAGGTATTTCAGGTTTGAGCCTAATTGGGTAAAGTATGTGCAAATTAGAGGCTTTCAAATATACCTGACCTCCCAAATTCAATTCAAAATGGCCGACTTCCTGTTTGTTGTAGGGTGGGGTCATAATAATATTTTATGTTGGGTACACTGTGGAGAATCACTGTACCAAGTTT
>JAVQKC010025441.1:0-40132 GCA_036025475.1 Philypnodon macrostomus | reverse complement strand
TTTTTGTCAAAGTGATGGCATGAGAAAAGTTACAATGACAAGGGATAGAAAGTCCCTCCTCAACACACACCTGGGTCTCTGGTAGTCAAAATAAAGTACATCAAAAAGGCATGTTTAATTTGGATCTGTACAGCTACTTACCCATATAAAAGTGTCCGGGTCAAAATGACCCGCAACATCATATTTGTATACACTTACATTCCACTACACATCAAAGTGTCCAGATTTTACACACCAGTTCATGACCCTAGATGAGGAAAAGTCACAAAATTTCATGAAGAAAAAGAAAGGATAACCCATACTTTGGTCAACATAAAAACCGAAACTGGTCAAATTGACCCTTAACATAATATTGGACTGCCAGCAATGTAGCTTTCTGGTGGAAGACTGTGGTCTGGAAGAGCTGGAGGAAATGTCTGGGAAGAGGGAAGTCTGTGGGCATCTGCTAGACTGCTACCCAAACGCTCTCGCCCCAGATACAATAAGGGGGACATGGAAAGCGTGCATTTTATAGTTAAAGACAATACTGTATAATATAGTGCCTTTCAACTGCTCTTTCAGATTGAGTCAGCATGTTGAGGCTTTTGTTTGTGAATTAAAAAAACACCTTTTGTTCTCAGCATTGCATTCGACACTAGAGGAAGGTGTGAAATGAAATAACTGTGGGCTATAAACCATTTAGTTGTTATGCAGCAGTCTAACACATTCAGTCCTTTAGTCATCAAGATTTATTTGACTTTTATGCTGTATTGTGGATCAGTATCGGTATAGGTCTGTTACATCAAAAGCAATGTTATGGGTTAATCTTTTGAAGATCATGCTAACTTGACCTTTACAGAACCGATAGACATTACCCAGTTATTTATATCATGTGTTCTGGGAGACAAAAAAAGTACTAAATGTTCTTTTTTTTGCAGTCTACACCTTTTTAAAATCAATCTGGATATGACAAAAATGGATTTGAGCTAGCAGGCTGAACAAGGCCTCACAGGCAATACATCTTGGATCAATTGAAGCAGCAGTCTGCCTCAGAGTGCAGCTTTGTCCAGTGTCGAGAAAGAACCACTATTTACAGTGTACGTATATGCCCTTGGAATGACATGCCATAAATGTTACACTATAAATAAAATGAAAATTAAAAATGAATAGAAATGCTGTCAATAACTCGTAACTCATTTCACTGCTCTTTTTTATTTGTTACGTTTTGAAATATTCATGCGAGAATGTACCTGCTGTCCCCTTTGGGCCAAAAGGTGATTTATTATACCCAGTGTCCAGGCTCTCTGTCTGTGAAATATGGACAGAGCTGCACACACAGTCATGCTAATGAGTTCCAGAGTTACCAATCAAAAACGCATAGGCATAGGCAGTCACAGCTTATATAACATCAAATAAATAGCTTATGACGACTTCAGACATGTATAATGCAACTTTTATATTGAAACAACACATTAAAATGCATGCAGCAGCAGGGTGGTGATACTGAATATGTATTTGTATACTGAAATAATATTTAAACAACAAATCAGCCAAAGTAATTAATGCTTGGAAAAAAGAGCTGATACTGAAGTATTTTGCTCAAAGTTAGTAAATATTCTGTGGAAAACAATAATTATATTATTTTAATGCTATTTGTCTGGTTTATTGGTGCTTAGTGGTGCTGTGCCTTGCCTCTGTCTAACTTTCGATTTTGTCATTCTACCGCTCTCACTCATTTTGGGTCTGTCCTTGCATTGAGGTCACTGAAGTATTGTGTTCACCCTGCACCTTTTCCCTTAGCTCTCAGCATCCATTTCCCTTTATACTACAAACCCACTCATACCTAAACCACCCGTAACCTCTGTGTCAGCTCCAGCAAATTACAATTAATGATTAAAATACAAAGTCATTTCTACCTCATCTACCTTGTAACTCGTGCTTGGCTGTAATTCAACAAGTGAGATGCCAAGCTTCATGTTTCTTCATTGTCTAATTTAATTGGGACATTTAAAGGTCAAGTTCAACATATGGAATCAATGCATTTTTCTTGGTTAAAATAGTTCACTGTGTTACAACTGATATTAATAGTACAATTTCTAAAGCAGTTTACAGTCATTATCATTCAATCCACGTCATGGCCTATCGCTGTAGCCACAGCTGTCATTCAACCAAAGCACGTCTACAGCCTCTCCGACCACAACCATTAATAACAAACTAGAGTATGTACTGGGTGGAGCGGAAATTGAACCACCGGCCTTTTAAGTGGATGACACGCTCCACACCTTGAGCTACTCTACCACCAAACTGTAAAAAATAAAATAAAATGCAACATAACACCAAGAACAATTATTCTAATGCTATCTATAGTGTTCAGTCCAGGTTTTATACATATTCTACGTGACTGTGAACAAGAGATTGAGATTGGACTCGGCAGACAATTACAAGGCACTAGGTCCAAACCACTGCATAATGCTAAAAGCAGTCCTATTGTCAGTGATTGAATAATTCTTTCTTCTCCTTTTCTTCTCGTCTGTCTGTAATTGGTGTGATTTACCGTAATTGTTCCCAAGATTTGGATGTCTGAGGGACTTCTTACGTCAATCATCTCCTTTTTTACACAACAGTGACCACAGAGAAGTACTAAACGGTCATTATTATGCTGACTTTATTACCGCTGCATCGCATAGTAGTTTTTGTTGCATTGTCCAAACGTATTTAACAAAAGCCTTAGAGATGTGTCAAACTAACACTAATGAGGACATAGTCACCTTTTTCAATAACACATTTACGTAGGCCTAATGGTTTTTTCATTGTGTTTTGGAGATATTGATGACTAACTGTCTAGCAGCAGTGTGTGTTTTGTGTCATAGTTGTCACCATTATTGTTTTATGATGATTTTATTGTTGGGGCAATTTAGTGTTCTCCCTTTGTCCAAGACTACTCTGTTCTTTTTGTGTTTTTCCATTACACATTCATTTGAAGGCTGTTTCTGAGCAACTATTAGGTCGTTCATTGTGTAGTTTTTCTAAGTGTTTGCTTATTTGAGTGATTTTGAAGCTGTTTATTGAACTATTCTGACTTAGTCATTTTTAAGACAATTCATATAAAACCAGGGACCATTACCTTTCTGTTATTTGCCTGTTTCCTTTAAGCCCTGGTTGCTACGTTAGTAAAGATTTAAAGTCAGTCAATATTTCAATATTTATGCGGTGGTAGATTTTAACCTAGTGTTTAAAATGAGTGCTAAACCCCCAAATGTAAAGAGCCCATAATCATCGCTGTTGCATTTCATCTTTACTTATCTATCATGTTAAGGGCCTATTTTCTACAGAGTGGCCGTCAGTGGCAGTGCTTTGTTTGCAGCGGAGCTCTATGCCATTTTAAAGATTTATTTTCAGAAAGTGGAAAAATCATACCCATCTCTCGGTTTTAGTTCATGGGATGAGACTGTGTGAGGACAAAGAAGGATGGCTGAGTAATTTTATGGCTTTGAGGCTATTTTTAACCACAGCACTAAACGCACTATAATAATGTTTGAGAGAGAGTGAATGGTTGACTAATTGCAACTGTTCAGATTGTATCCCGCCTAAGGCCCACAGTTGCTGGAATAATGTGTATTTGTGCTTGAGATTTGTCTTTTACATTTTAAATTGAAACTTTTTTTAATGTTTTGCAGGTTGTCAGGATTCATGCTGCCCTCTCCTATCGTCAGCAGTGGATCTATATTGGCCCTATGGTTTACCACAGACTTTGCTGTCAGTGCGCAGGGCTTCAAGGCAGTCTATGAAGGTAAGAAATGTCATGTCTGGTGTGAATGTAGAGGGTTACAAGCTGATTTAGACACAACATAACAACAATAGCTGCCATTTTGGAATAACACTACTTTGATGATGGTCTGAATTGTATGTGCTGCAATACATTACAGTGGTATGGCATTGTTTCACAACACACTTGCTACATTTGTTTTGCTGTTTGTATGTAAAGTATATATGGTTTGCTACAGATGCCCTTCTTTTGTATGAAGTGAAAAATATCACTAAAAGTGTGTGGCAGCTTTCTGCTGCTGATCTGCTCTAATGTGAAGCTATGATGTCTAGAGAGAGCTGCAGGTAAGTGGGTTGTCAATCAGTAGTCACACAGCAACCATCAGTGCTTTACTATGAGCACAAAATCACTAATGGAGCTCTGCCTTACAAGCCCTTTGCATTTTGAAGCACTCAAATTGTGAGCCAGTCCGTTGACAAAATTAATTTTAGCTTCTGTATTGATATACATGGCATAATCTATATCATGTATATCTGTAACAAGAAAAAATAGTAGAAGATTGTTGGAGAAAGATCAATCCCTGTTTCTTCAAAGTTCTGATGTGATTGAAGGATGAGTAGCAGCCCTTGATCTGTAGATCTGAGAGGCCCATACAGTACAGGGATAAAAGTTTGGTAATAGCCTATAGCTCAGGACCCACAAACAATAGCGGCTTAGAGGAGATTCAGCAGCAAACAGGCAGACAGTAGAGATTTCACAGAATTCATCAAGTGCAGATATCTTTGGTTTAACTGTGTCTCTATGATACATAACCTTCCTTACATTGTGTGCCAGGGCCTGGGCCTATTGACATCCTGGAGGATTAAGGAGTGAAGTAAACACATATTTCATGGTTGCATGTTCATGGATAGAAAACAGAAGTAGTTCAGTAGCTGGCAGTTATGCAACAGATCTCCCTTGTTTCCACTGAAGGAAGGATTGTTTTTGAATTATTTAATTTAATTATTTCAAACATAGACAGTGTTACCTGAAGCATGCCATATGAAATAACGATGTTGAATATTGCAATAATGGTTTGACCTGACATATTTGGGCACCCTGAAGATCATCCAGGCTTAACTAAAACTAAACCAGGACTAACTCAGGACTAAAACACGGCTCAACCAGGACTAAACTAATGGCAAAATTGTCGATTGCAATAGATTTTGTTTCTAGTCATACAGATTGCATTTGCTGATATTGCAGTAATGGCAAATTTGAGATAATCTGTGCTGCCCCAATGTGGGTGCATCTTCTGATTACTTTACTACTGATACATTCCCCCTATATACATTACTACATTATTTGAGTTCCTTCATGTTTTGTTGCATTATGTTATCAGTGCGTCAGACAAGACTCCTTCCATTCTTGCTGCACAATTTCTTTCTCCTGACCTTTTGAAGATGCACTTCCACACACATACTCTTGCACACACATCATTTTGCTTGTGTAACAGTTCATCTATGAATCATGAACTCTAAATATCAAAGCTAAACTCAAAGAGTGCAGATAGAAACACTCACTGGCCTCCTTTCTAGTTTACTGCCATATTGGTGCCTATTGTTGTACAGTTATGGATGGCTCTGTGTTGCAGCTAACCAAAGTGAGTCATTAAACCTTTTTCTAGAAAGTACTTTTTTCACTTTCCATTGTTTGGTTTCCAACTTTGTGGCCTGTGTGTCTGTGCATCACAAACGGCCTCGGGAGCATGTGCATGTGTGTGTCTAGCCCGCTAATGTCTTTATTTTGATGTTGTCCTGTTTTGCATCAGTCTGGCAGACATTAAAAACTGATTTATGTCCAGACGTGTGTGAGTCAAAGGCGGTGTTCGGGTGTGTCTGCGATCTACTATTAATCATATTAGAGTTTGCATTCAGTTTATTTTCTCTTTTTAAATTATAGCACACAACTTGTTGGTTATATACTGAGCTGTAGAGAAATGTTGGAGATTTGGTACCAGTACAGCTGTTGAAAGAAGATATGGTATTCTCTGTGTATTATGTATGCGCCATTACTGCTGGGGCAATTTCTCTGGAGCAGTCGGTGATGATCATTAAGCAGTGCCTGGAGAGAGTATCCTATTCCAGATTATAAAAAAAGATTCAGTCTATTGTCCACATATGATGTTAGGTTCATGGGATAACTCAAGTACATAACCAAAACCACCCAGACACAGGGAGAACTTCCTGGACCTTGACTTTGACACTCTGTTGCATCATATATCAATTAGATTTTGACTCCATTCACCAGGGGTCAGTAAAAGAAATATTTACTTTTTGTGTTGTCTGGATGTATGAAACTGTGAGGCCTTGGCAATGCCGTTCCAATGCTACAATACCCTATTAGTTGTCATTGTACATATACATATGTAAATGATTAATAACCTAGCTTAGGCTACTAATTAATGTGCAGCCTTTTACATCACAGACTTATGCAGAGTTAAAGCTTCTCATCTTTATTTTCAATCTCCTAAAAGGTGTACTTTATTGTGTTTTTGTATTGCCCGCTCAGTCCGGCCTGGTCTTTTTGTGGCTTGTTCTGGTGATAGATCTTTCCTCTGTTTAAACCCTTTTATTAAAAATGTAATAATTGAACAATACTCCTGACCACAAAGACCAGCTGTGGCTCCATGATGAGAGAGACAGGGAGAGAGGTCAGATGAAGCTGTAAATGGCGGAAATCACGGCCTCACTAATGAAAAAGCAAGTTTGCAAACTAGCTGAGCACACAAGATAAACATCAATTCATTTAGTCGAGGAGGGAGCGGAAGAGTTTGTTTGTCCTCACTGATGCATAATTATTCAAATGGAATTTTTTTGTGTTTGATTCATGTTTTATTGACAGTGAAGGAGATTTCTGTGTGCGTAGAACCAATGGGCCTGACAGAAATCCTGAGAGTGTTTTTTTGTCACATGGAATGCCCTTATCTCCCTGCACCATAATCTCAGCCTCATTCTCCTGGAAAAAAGGTTATAAAATTCTGTTAAATATTCATGGGCGCCTGAGTGTGTGCTCACAGTGTCAAATCTTCCAGCGGCAAGAGATATTAATCTAATTCTGAATCAAGTAAGCCCAAAATATGACAAAAAAGATGTTTGAGAATGCTTTTAACAGATTTGACACATTGTGGGAAAATGTTTAAAAAAATGTACAACAAATTGGGCAAGTCGAAACAAATTGTTAATTATTTGCTTTCATTTTTAAATCGGAGCCTAGGGCTGCAGTTTAGCTTAGTCGCTAGAGCGTGCGGTCCATTTTCAGAGGAATTCTGTCTCCATGACGTTGTGAGTTTGAAATGTGCTCACGAATGTGACTCTGCACTCTTCTCCATGGTTTCCTGTCACACTACTGTCGATAAAGCCAAAAAAAGGCCCCCTCAAAAAAAGAGGCCTAGCAACTATGGGCTCAAGGTAGGGTTCTAGCAACAGAGGTCCAGGTGGTAGTGCAGGTTGACCACAATAAACAGGTTGGCAGTATGATTCTTTCTTCATACAGCTTATGTCCTTTGGCATGACACTACAACCACCTTGTATAAATACTAGTGCTGTCAATTGATACATTTTTTTACTCAGATTAATCACACCTTTGGGTTGTAATTAATCACGAGCACAATCATATGGGGCCCCAGGAGCTACCACCGCAACCTTCTAAAGTTGCTAATGCTGCCCCTGCTCCAGCTGCTCTGGTTGAGTCAGATAGTCACAGCGATACACAGGGCCTTTTAGGGGTGCAGACTGAATTTACTGCAAAAACTTTAGACAGGATGTCTAGACGGCTGAATTTTTTTGTTTTTGTGAAACTATAGCAGTTATATTGTGAGAGAAACAGTTTGAGACGGTGGGCAAGCGTGTCAGGTCACGTGTAAAGTGTCAATTCTTTTCAATGGGCGTATGCTGAAACAATTTTTGTGAAATAAAAAGGGTCTGTAGTATGCCTTTTACGAGCTGAACACTGCCGATAATGTCAATAGTTTTTAGTAATTTATGTGATTCTCCACACTTATGTCTGCTGCTCACGCTCGCTACGGCCCACTTCCTCCCCCAGCTCTCCTCTTTTCTGCTCTGTCAAACACAGGAGGATGTCGGTCAAAACAGTAGTGTGATTAATCTGCGTTAATTGATCAATAATGCTGACAGCCCTAATAAATACACTATATGATACTGTAAATCCAATTTGACTAGAAACATAACCTGACGGACAAATCTCACATTCATCGATAACCCCTACACCCAAAAAACAAACCAATACAATAAAATAAGTTACATATAAATACAATAACCAACTAAACATTGAAATCTTTGACCATACGCCCTTATAATGCTATGTTGAATGTGTTTTGTGTGAGAGAGATAGAAGAAATATTTCAACAACTTCTAGTTTCAAATGTTAAAGTCATCCTCTCATCTGTAAAAATGACACATCGTTTGCAAACATGTTACTGAGCTGTAGAGAAATCTGTTTTTCATTCCCCAGATTCCCTGCTGATCTTCACTCCTATTTGTTTGGGCACTTGTATGAAAAACATGACCTGGAAACCTTTCAAGGGGCTTTGTGTGTTGAAACATGCATGCCCTTGCATACTTATAACCACAGACATATGAGGAAGATTGGAAAACATCGGAAAGCAATGGCAGAGGACTTTTTAGCAGAGAAACAAGGAGACCAATGACAGATGAAGGAGTCAGGAGGCAGGCTTGTGTGAATAGCAGTTATTTTTCTCAATGGTTGTTATGACAATACTTTGTTACTAAAGAACATGTAATGTGTGGCCATGCCTGGTTGTGTGTGTCAAATGGCAGAAGGTTTGTACCCTTCGGAGCTGGCATGCCTTTGCCTCTTCTGCTCCTTGCTGTGTCAACTGGTGTAGAATCCATTAGGAACACTTCTAGGAGCTTCCAAATCTTGCGGACTTGATGCGGGGCTTTTGCAATGAATAGCCTTGTAGTCACCAACCAGTGGATAGGATGAGAAAGACCCCAGCCTTCGGCTTTTGGGATTTTGGCTCTTTAGACATAATGTTAATAATGAAACATTTAATTAGTTTCCCTACGCCTCCAGACCGTTTTCTTTGTTTGGTATTTATTTAACTAAAGCAGAAATAAACAAAAGATTGGAAGCTGTATGTGTCATAACATATGCATTTGGGATGTTGTCACGGAGACATAAGAAATAAATAAGATTATATTATTAAGTCAGATTATTCGAACAAGAACCATTTTCATTATACTGATAATACCTGTTGCAGCTTACAGGGACACCTCGTGGTCTTAACTTTATTACTTTATCCAATTTAGTACTTGCCTCATTTCCTCTGCATCTTAATATTTCTCTCTATATATTCTGTTTTTCATAGAGCCTTTGTTATTTTCACCCCACATTCACCAAGGGACTGTGTCTCCAAGCAGACAACTGGTGTGGAAATGCTGTGAAAAGCTAAAATTATTACAGCCATGCTAAAAGTGGCACAGATTTGGTTAATCTCAACGGTTGCTGTTAATACTTTATATCGTTAAACTGTCTTCATCTACGTCATTCGTTTATTTTTGGAATGGTATGATTTGTCAGCAGACAAAACGCAGAAGAAATATGAAGGAAACATCATTTTTGTTGATGGCTTCATTATTATCGGTTGCTTTAAATAAAACATGAAAGTATATTTGCAATTTACAAGATTAGTTTTTTTTGTTTTGTCCATCCTTTGAACTATGAATGAGATGTTGTTTGAGTGACAGCTGAACAGCCCGCTGGGGTCTGTAACATGACCCAGTTGCTTTGCTAAATTAAGGACCATCAAAGACCACGCTTTATTGGTTTAAAATGTAAGGTTAACAGATCACGCACCATCAAACCCAACTACACACCATCACCCTCAAGCTGATTTTAATGTCACAAATATGTTTTTTTTGTGTGTTTTTTTATATACACAGTTCACCATCTGCTCACCAACACATAAAGGCAGTGGTAACTTGCATAGAGAATTTCTGTTGTTATTGTTTCACATCCATCATTAAACTTTAAAATAATTCCTCATAATTTAATAAGTAACACTCATCAACAGTGTTTGTATTATCGTTCTATCTGGTGAGAGGCACAAAACAGAAGAAAACAGTCTTTATTTTTATATTGTTAATACAAATTTATAGCTTGCAGTAGGTCAGAGAGTTATTGACTATGCTGATTGGGCCAACACAGACTGCATCTATTTAAGTGGAAGTGCAGTCATTCCGCTGAACAATATTTTATGTTTTTGATTAGCACACTCAAGAAAGGGATGCAGATAGGCTTCTGAGTTATTCTGGCTAGCATATACTGACTGATGGAAATGGTGTAGGTAATTAAAATGAATGGGCTTAATGTAAACCAAATTTTAGTTTTATGAATATGGCTTTGATGTATACATATATTTTATGTTGAAAGTGCAGGCTCTATATCAAAAAGTTACTTTGTATTCTAATTTGACATTACTTAACTACATGGATTAAAGGCAATTCCACAAAAACAACTCCCTGGCCTATAGTCAAGATATAGTTCACTAAATTATACTCTTTGTCCGTGAAGATATTATGGTGATATGAAATTATGGCTGATCGGCTAATCTGGGAAGATCGGGTCGCACGTAAAGCATCTATTTTTATCAGTGGACGTATACTGAATGACATAAATCTCTGCAAATATGAGACCATTTTTTAATCAAATAAAAACTGTTTTGAAGATTAAGGTCTGTAGCACACCTTTATGAGCTGAACACTCCCTACTGTCTATAGTTTTTTGTCATTTATGTGATTCTCCACATGTATGTCTGCTGCTCACTCTCTGTCACGTTCACTATGGCCCATATTCTCTATAATGAATTGCATGTGTTAACATGTTAACAGCCCTATAAATAATCCAAACAAACTGACATTTTCGCTCTTTTTTTGTAACAGAATATCAATGATTGTGATTACCGATGACATTTTACTTCATTTCTCTCAAACCAAACGCCAAGCCCTATTTTAGTGGAGTATCGACTTGTTTCATCTTTCTCCAATCAGTACATCTGCAT
The DNA here is from genome assembly GCA_036025475.1 of Philypnodon macrostomus. NCBI lineage: Eukaryota > Metazoa > Chordata > Actinopteri > Gobiiformes > Eleotridae > Philypnodon > Philypnodon macrostomus. The sequence goes on along the minus strand of JAVQKC010025441.1, from coordinate 29,303 downwards.
GGCCTTCATTGAGAATAATGGGTCTGGAGAGAATATATCTAAAGCCAGTGCATCCAACTGGGAAGCTTTTTAAAACAAGCACGGCAAATCGTTAAAAAGGAAGGGAGCCATGCTGATGTGGTTGTCAGCTTAAGATGGTCAGGTGTCTGTGTGTGTTTGTGTGTGGGATGGAGCTAGAGGAGGGAGGAGGCAGAGTCTGTTGCACCATTAACCCATATTGATGCAAACACCATAGGAAGCACTTAACAGCGGGAGCATGTCATATGGAAACATTGTTACTGAGGCTAGCAGAGTCGGCAGCATCGACCCAGGCAGCAATGTCATATACCCTGCTGTTAGTGATGTGTGTACTGAACTAAAAGGTATATTGTTTAGTACTGACATTTTTGCATGTCTTTGTTGCTTTGATCAAAAATTATCATCAAAAAGTTGTCACAATACTGGAATTTCAAACTTTATTCAGTATTCAATATCATTTTTAAACCATCATGAAAAAGGTGTAAACTATCACCAAAGCTATTTCAAACATATCTATTTTCGATATTACTGTAGGCATCAATACATTTTCTTTCTAATGTAGCATTTTTACTGACGCTAGCAGAGTTGGCAACATTGATCCAGGCTGCAATCTCCAATACTCTACTATGTGTTTGTCCATGTTGGCACTGGAGTTTCCAAGGGTGAGACTATCATCCAATTGTCAAGGTCAAGACACACTCTGTCCATTCAGTTCACATGCACTCTTGTTGTACTAGTGCAAGTGTTGTCGTGGCAATCAACTTCCCTCCTGTGTATCTTGGCATTTAAGTGGCTTGAACTTTGTATGTGCCTTGAACCCTTTGCTGTAGTAACTAAGAGCAGTGGCACTCCAAAGTCTAGCACTCACACTTGAAAAGGATAGTGCATTGTTGTCTAATGGGCTCTTCTGTGCCACAGCTGAACATATTCGGAGTGGAGTTGGGTCGGGATAATGAGCACTTTTCCGCCAGATCTGTGTACATCAGCATTCACACCTCCGACATAAACACTCCCGCTCCCAAACTATTTCAGAAAAGATGTATTAAAGTCGGCAGTGCCATTTAAACTGTACCGTGAAAGCTGCTCTCCCTTTTGCCGCAGTCATTTCTATTGAAGGGGCTTCTTCGAGCTTCCTCCGTGCGCTCATTAGCCTATTACGGTTTCAAAAGAACACATTGATCTTTAATGATTCCTGCAAAGACTTTATTAAAAAGCAGTGTTACCGTCCAATTATTTGACTTATAGGATTCAGTATTAGGAACTCCCATTCTTTTAAGATATGAAGAATGTAGTTATGTAAGATTATGCTGTATTTTTACTGTCTGTAAAATATAGAAATACTGTTAGCTATATGTGCTGTTTCTGTGAGGAGTGTAGTTGTCTGCTAAAAATATTACGCTTCGGCTCAGACTAACAGCGAGTCTAGAGGTTCTTCCGATCCAAAGCATTTCATTGCATTTTTTTTTTGACCCTGTGTTGAATGTGCATATGACAAATAAACTTGAAACCTGAAACCAGTCTGTTGTGATCTATCTGGGGGGAGTCTGCATATCCTCCACCGTGTTTCCATGTGGTGTCAGTGTGTCTCTGTCAGCCATGAGACTAATTGGCTATTGCCCAAGGTGTCCCTTGCCTAATGCTCATAATTGCTTGAATAGGCTCCACCCACCTGCAACAACTATTGGTGAAAGGATGCTGATGTGAAATGCTGCCAGTCACGAGGCAGCATTTCACCAAAATGGTGAGTTACAAAGAGGACATAAAGTAAAGTTGGTGTGAGAGGATGCAAAGGATAAAGTTACATGGAAGCAGATGACTTGCTGTGGTGAGCCCTGGATGGAAACAGCCACTAAAAGCCAAGAGAAAAAGGTATACATGTTTATGCACAAATGCCCCAGAATTACATTATTCTATCTAATAATCATCTAATAATCATCTAATAATCATCTAATACTCAGAACCTGTGCACATTTAGTTTTCCTAATGAGAGTCCCCCTATCTCTTCTGTCCAAGCAGCTACAAATGACTGCTGTTGAATATGACTGTAATATCCTAATGGGAATTTAGGACAGAGATAAAACATTTCTGCAGCATTTGAATTTGTGCGTGGCCCATTTTATCCTCTCTGTTTCTCATTGATGATAAGAAGGGATTATAAAATCTCTGAGAAAATCTGGGAAACAGTTAAAAAAAAGGCTTCTTCTTTGCTGTCATTTTAGGCACAGCTGTCTTCTGCCCGTGTTATGCTTTCAGTGTCTCTTTGGCTTTTCACTGTCTGCGAAGTCTAACTTAAGCCCCGTCTCACACCTTAAATCTTTAACACATCAGTGTCGTCCAAGGACAAGAAGGAGATTATGGTGATCACATTCTGTTTGTAGCTTGTAAAATGGCTCCATGAAAGTTTGATAATGCGGATTTCCCCTCTCTTGACCATTTTCTTTTCTGCGTTATAGTAGAGTCAAAATGCTAAGTCCCTAACACAGGGTCAGTAAAGGGAGCGGCTCATTGTATTTCAGTCTGTGTGATCTCTCTGTAATGCACTTAGGTGTATTTAAGGCTCTATTTTCTGACTTTCAAAATAGTGACCTCCTCTCAATGTTATCCCCAAATGTCTCCGGTGTACCCTTCAGTCTAGACAGGGCAGACTTGCATTTATAAACCACTCCGCAACATTTTAAGTCTGGGATCACTCCTTTGTACAAATATCTTACATTAAATGGTTTCAATAATGGTACCAAACAATATATGACTTAACATGACAAGTCAGTCTGAATCAGTGAGCTTTTCTGAGTACAGTCTGCATATTTGATGAAAAGTAAACAGGCTGGTTTTCCCTAGAGCCAAACTGGACGAACTCTCTTTTGCCTTTTGTTACTCGTTAATGTTTACATCGAAAGTGACTGTGTTTTTTAAATGTTTACCTCCAGTAAAAACATACGGTTACACTTTATTAGGTGCACCCTGCAACCAGAGGGTCGCCGGTTCGAGTCCCCGCCCGATCGCATACTCGTCGTCGTGTCTCTCGGCAAGACACGATGAATGTGGTTGTGTGACTGGTGTTTGGTGGTGGTCGGAGTAGGCACAAAATGGCAGCCACACTTCTGTCAGACCACCACTGTACGAGTGAATGAATAATGTAATTGGAAAGTGTCTTTGAATGTCCTAAAAGCCCTATATAAGTACAATTATTATTGTTGCCTAATGTATACTTTTGCTTCTGTAGCTAGTGCCTTCAAAATCACTTAAATGATCTGTCCTTGAACTTCACTAGGCTTGTGATCAACATGTGCATCACAAAATCTACAGGCTTCACGTGACTGATAGGCTGTTTGAACTTACAAGCATGGACATACATACCAGAGCTCTATCTAGTAAAGTGTCTAGTGACTGAAGGTACTTTTGAGAATTACAGCTGAACATAACCTCCGCCACCCTTCACATATGAAAGAATGAATCAAAAATACGATTCCATCAAAAGTAGCTTAATAAGGCCATTTATCTCTTTGATTTGGTGCGTTTTCTGATTCCGTTGTCCCGTTTAGTGCGGTCACGTCATTGATGACACCAGTCCAATTAAGTTGTTAAAAATACAGCTTCAGCCTCTTCTTTTTTCTCTTCTTCACTGCTCTGGTCTTTCCCCCGAGTGCCACTGTGATGTAAAGTTAACGTTGTGAGTGGCTGTACGTCCACCTGTCTGTGAGCTCAACACTATTGTAGTTTGTTTTTATGAGGCCTCGAGCAGATGGGGCCGAAATTAGATGCACTAGATGCATAATGGTGTATGTTCACAGTGTATCACCATAGCGCCATAGTTTATCAGGCAGAGGATGATGCCCCATTGGTGACAGCATATTTTTTACAGTGGGATAAGAGGAGTTGGTGTAAATATATGAAAAGTAAACCAAAGACGGCACAGAGGAAAGAGCCACACACAATCCCTAGAATAACAAGCACTCTCCTGGCTGAGCGAAGGAACAGAGGAGTAGCAGCAGTGGAAGATGGAGGGCATCTGCAGAATACCAAAGAGACAATACATATTAGACGCCTTTTCAAGTCTTTTTAGCATTAATTCAAAACTTCCTTCCAGGAGTTATAAATAGCATATGTATATTCATGTTAGTGGATCATTTGTGAGAGAGATTGCCTTAAAACGTCACTATCAGGCTTTTTATATTTTCATCTTCTTCAGCTTATTTGTGCTAGAAACTGAAGTAACTCAGCTACTACTGGCATTAAGCGGTCCTGGACAGTGGCCAGGACAGACCCAGAGACATACGCTAACCACCAACATACGCCAACCACCAACATTCATTCACTTGGGGCAATTTAAGCTTCACCAATACTTGCATGTCTTCAGGCAGTGGTTGGAAGCCAAGTACACAGAAAAAAAATACAGACTCAAGACCTAAGGATCAAGGCCAAACCCTCCCATCTGTAGATTGAAGCCAAAAAATGTAGATTCAGATTTCTAAGAGAGATAATTGAGAACTGACAATTTGGTGCCTGCATGCAGTCAAAACACGCACACTGTCATTCAATTAAAAAGGCTTCATATAAAAGCGTATATAGTTTTCACCTGCCAGCAGCAACATCTTATGTTTTGCTGTGATTATGTTTACTCCATACAAGAGCATAATTGCAGACTTAATCACAGCATGCCATTTACACTTCACGCTCATTTTTGGCTCAATCTCACTACAATCACACTGCTTTTTGTGCTGGCTATAGGACAATCAAGTCACTGGCTGTCTTTGTTTGCCCATGTTTACACATTCCTCTTTACAACATTTATCGTTTGCAAGGGAAGTCATCAATACAATTAGCCGGGCCAGCCTCCTCAATGCAAATATACAAAGCAAGATTGATCTAGTATTTGTACCATTATTGAGCAAATCTTTAAACAAATTCTAACGGTTGAGGTTGATGTTTTTTTAATTATCATTTGTTTATTTGAAAGGTCCAAATACCACCACACTTGTCACAAATTGGGGGCAGGGTTAGTGTAGTGTCTTGCCCAAGCACTCACACAACAGAATGGAATCCAACCACCAACCTTCAGGTTATTGTGCAACCACTGAGCCACTGCTTCCCTGTTTAAGTTTAATGACCTATTAGTATCAGTTCACTATTCTTCCTAAAAAGGCAAAGAAACTAATTGAACTTGAATGGGGAATCAAATAGACGATGACTTTGGATGACTGTCCAATTCTGTTAAAATTATATTATACTTATACTATACTTGTTATTTCAGGGAAGCTTGCTCGTAGGTCTCTCGCAGTAAGGCAACCACGTGTCCTTTGAGCTTGCCCTCTATTCTTAGCAACAGCAACAGAGCAACAAAAAACAAAACATGTGTCAAAGTTGTGAACAGACTGATTTTTTTCTCACACATTATGGTCATTGGTCATACATCCAAATAGCACATATGCTACTCTTCTTTTCGGGGAACGTTTAGGCAGCAAAGATAATGGCTTAATCACAGTCATCATCCAATTTCCAAAAGTCACAGTGTGGTCTGTGGTGGATAATGAGGTATAACAGGCTGTAGTGTTGACCTATGTGTGTGTGTGCTATTTCTCTGCCTCCAACTTCTATGGTTCTATGGTCCTTAGAAGATGATATAGCATTGTCACTGCAATTAGACCCAATATGGAATATTACTGGTGCGCTGTTGTCAGAAGTCTCTCATCTCACTGTGTCACCATACATTTAAGTCTAGAGATTTTTTTGTATTGCTCGGAGGTCACCGTTTCAGCATCAGCATGTTTCACTATTTAAGAGTTGGGGAGCTTTTATCTTTTGGGACTGGGGTGCGCCGTTCACTTGCATTTTGACAAGCAGACATTTCATTGTGACAGTTGATATTATTCCCACAGTGACTCAGTTGGTGGCTTTTAATAAACTGATCTGGCAAACTGTGCAATGACTGTCACTTATACCATGTCTTTAAATAAACTTGACTACATGATGGGGACATGATCTGGACTTTTTTTCTAATGTAAGTTAAGCAGGTACCATTAACCAGGTAAAATGAAACATGAAAGAATTGATCTGTTATGTTTAAAAAGACAAACAAACAAACAAACAACAAACAAACAAACACTAAGCTAAACCAGGAACTAACCGTATTAAACATGGACTAAACCAGGTCTGGGACTAAACCAGATCTAAACCAGGATTAAACTGGGACTATACCAAGACTAGTGTCTCTTAAGATAATCTGACACTATTTCCTTCAGGTGATAAAGGTAAGAGCTGTTGAGGTCAAATCTTTTTTTGTGCAAAACCACTACAACTTAGTATTATTAAAAAAAAGCTAAGCACTTTCCTTGTCATTATGCCATTGTTAAATTTGAACAGGCCCCTTTAGAGCAGCTTTGGACAGGCAGACAGTCGGCCCGCCAGGAGCCACATCCAGCTCTGTGTCCTGTCATTTACAAAACAGAGCTGCAGCCACAACACACAGGCTTTTGGCAAACCTTTAGAGACTCTCAGACAGGATTGGACAGAGAGCTTTTGGCACCAAAATGAAGTAGCTTTTGCTTCTTAAAGGAATTGAAGACAGGCTTTACAAGGTAAATAGACAAATACCTGAGCTACTGTCAGTAATTTTAAACTAAAACATAGTTCACACGTCACATGTTTGTGTGGTCACATGACTGCATTTACAAGATGTTTCCACTTAACACTGCATTTTGTAAACTGATGAAATAAATTGCATCTATTCTGAAAGCTATTTACCCAAAACATGCCTTCAAGCCTGCCTAAAATATTCGCACAGTGCTGTATTTTTACAATTTATTTAATTTTAGGCTCTCAGATAGCACTTCTACACCCTGTGACTCACTGACTTTCCTCTCTGATGTTAGCAGGTGATTGGTGCGCTTTTGTGGCTGTTGCAAAGTGGCAGCTCTCCTGCCAACAGTTTCATCTGATTACCTTAATACAATTCACTGGGGTTAAATCTAAACTCTTTGCAGCATCTTCTTCTTGGTCAGAATGAGACTGAAAGCACTCACAGGGTGTGTCGCCCTGAATAAATGAACAGGATCACTCATAGCACTCTGTCAGAGTGGTCTCAGTATATGAAAACTCATTTCACCAGTTAAAACAGGCTAAATAGCCCCACAGTATTGCTTGTTATCATTCTCTTTTTATTTGATGTTCAGTTCATGCTGTGCTCTAGGCAATAAACCTTTTGAAGTTTTGATTTTAAAATGCCACTATCCCAGTACAGAATAGTATAGTAGTCAATGAGTCATTTATTATAATTTTTTCCTTGGTCATCAGTCCAATGATGTTTACATTCTTTTATACCAAGGTTATTATGCTTTAAGAATCTTATACAGTCAGTATCTTATATCCCTAGCGGTCTAGTAACACCAAGACTTTGAGTTTGATTAACAGCCCTAATTGTCTGCTAGAACAACATCAAAATGTTTTTCAAGGCCTTTTAAATACGTCTCAGGAAGCTGCTGTCTGTCTCTTTGACTTTCTCTGATGTCTGTGTCCTTTCTTGTGCCTTTAGGGTCATTTCGAGTCAGACACATTAGCAAGGCTGACTGCATAGATGTCTCCATCATTGATCAAAACAATTGCACACGAACACACACAAAGACACACTAAAGCAGCAGCATGTTACGCACAGACACATTTCTCTCCTCTGCTCTCCTGTCGAGTATCTTTTGCCTTTTCCTGTCTCCTTGATTTCAATCCGGAGCTGTTTCATTAAAGGGAGATGGTCCAGAAGACAGTAGTGACAGCACCAATAGAAGAGTCATCAGAGGCATCTAAAGGTGACAGATGGCTCAATAAAGACCCACATAATTTCTTTTGACCTACTTGCTCTCATCCAAATTCAAGATTCATCCAGTTTAGTTTGAGAACCGCTCATTTACATTTTCATTTTCTGTCTTACTGAGTGGAGCGGAGGAAGCGGGAAGGAATGCTTATAGGAATGCTCATGTTTAGTGGTCAAATCAGAATCAGGTATGTTTCAGGTTTCAGGTTTCAGGTTTCAGTTTATTTGTCATATGCACATTCAACACAGGGTCAAAAAATGCAATGAAATGCTTTGGAAGAACCGTTAGACTCGCTAAGATACTCATGAAGTACTAGTAGCATGCGATAATAGTACATGGTAAAAAAAAGTGTGCAAAAAGATATATATATATATAATAAAAAAGTACAATAATAAAAAGAAAAATTAAAAGGTGCAGTTGGATTTTATCTATTATTTTGTCAAAAACTATTATGAGAATTAATTTTTTAATGTGTTGGAAATCAGGTTTGGATGAATGATAGAAGCGTTTTGTCAGATTTATTCCCTTCTAAATAATGTATTAGAGTGGCCACAAACTGCAACAGAAATGAACAAGAAATAGTTACTGGATTATAAGAGATAATCAAATGTATAATCTTCTAACGGATTGAACATCTTTCTTTGGGATGTGAGTATATGTCATGTTAACACAATATGAAAATGACTAGTCAAGATAAAATTAAACCTAATGTTCAAAGAGGTGGTTTTCAATATTGGAACAAAACAAACTTAAAGCTGCAGGACCTTTTTTTACTTTGTATTTGAGCAAAAATAATAATAAGTCATCAGAGAAAAAGAATTGACTTCGAGGCCCGAGGTTTTTCTGTTTTGTTTTAGAGCGCAGGGACACTTGTTTTCAACCAATCACACGCTTCACCAGGACAGCGCTCTGACTGGTTCAAACATTGTTTTTATTTTTTTTTTTATCAAGAGCTAGACTCTATCAGGAATAATGTGAGGGGCAGCTCTTTCACAGCTAATTTATTTTTTTAGTTCAAACTGCACCTGTTCACAATCAGGTACTGCAACTTTAAAAGTGACTTGTATGAAGTGAAAGTGTATAAATCCTCTATTCACTGGAAAATGAAAGTATTCCGTATGCAATATCTCCCAGCTCTACTGTTGGATGAGCTTTTTTGGCTTCATGTAAAATTTTCGTCAGACTGAATTTGTAAGTAGGTCACTTTATTTTGCCTGGACAATTACAAACTGCAGCTGATTAAATATTTAGATCAAGTTGCATTTGCATTATAAAATAATGATACATTAGACCAGACCTTTAAAATATATCCAGAAAAGTCTTCCACTGGGACCAGAAACAGTGCTTTATTTTAACTTCTGTGCTCTGCATCTGAAAGTTATGCCATTTCACATTTTCATAGACAACAGTGATATGATAATTTCCCTTTTCATTCCATGCCTTTGGTCACCAGTTTGTGTTACTCTCATCTGAAGCACAGGTCACTTCCTGCCTAGTCACATGTCACCCTCTCTTCCCACCGATGACTCACAAACGTACACACAACCTCTCTCGCCCCGGGCTGCGATGAGCATATCAGCAATCAAAATGGGTCCACAAGTGAAGTGCAACAAAATCTCTAACCATGAGGAATCACAAGTATGCCGCTGGTCAGGCTGTGGAGCCGTGGTCTGCGGTGACAGGCTTCACCGTTAGACCAGAAATCGTCCTCTTTTGCTTTTTGTGTGTGTGCACGCTTGTGTGTTGTAGGCTTGTGAATGTTTTCTACCTCCTCATGCAACAAATCCAATTGCGGTCGGCCAGTAAAGCAGAGATGCTTCTGAAAGAGTTCACTTGCTCCAGCCTTTTCAGCCCAAAATACAGTTTTAGCCAGTCATTGAAGCTATCATTGCCTCTTGATTTAAACGTGTAAAGGGAAAATAACGGGAGCAAATTGAATCACTGAAACAAACTTGGTGTGAACTCGATACACTACGTCTGGCTATAGCTTTGAAAGTGGCCAGCACATGCACTCACAAAATCAACATGTCATTGTTCGACTACCTGACAAGAAGTATGTGGCATAAATAGCTCGGGGCCATTTTAATAATTCCACAATAGCCCAGTAAAGTAATGCAGTGTGTTCAGACCTGAATGTGGAAGGTTGAGGAGATCAGCCACTGCAAACGTTGGCTCGTCTTAAACCGAGACTCCACGCACCTCTTCAATTATTTAAGTCTGTGAAAAGCAGGGCAGGTGGAAAGTGAGACGACAGAGCAGCAAAAAGAGAGATTTATTTAACTTCTCTCTTACTGGGAGACCAAACACCAAACACTTTCAAGGCAAAATCACGAGCACAATACCCCCGATTCATCAAGGCACAGTATCCTTCTGATGAAGTGCTGAATCCCCGATGACTAAATCTTATTACATATGCATGAGCCCTGTTAATATTAATGGACACATTGCTGTCAGCTTTTTAATATGCCAAGAGAGAGAGAGAGCGCGAGAGAGCGGAGGGCGACAGAGGTCAAGCACTGTGTATAGCAAAGATCAAGGAAGTTCCACTTTATACAGGCTCATTAGAGATGCCATTTTTTCACTTTCCTTACGTAACCACTGCTGTTTTCATTTTGGAGCGTTTATCGTTATAGACACATGATCATCTGCTGGCCTGCTCAAACCACTTGATGTTTTCATGCCTTCTGGCCAGCTGCAGCTGAGGCCGATACCCGCATCTGTCTATCACTTAGAAGAAATGAATTGATTTTTAAAGGTTAGGGGTTACAGCTGAACTTATTCCATGTAACAGAAGTCATTTGAGAAAAAATGAGACTCTCTGTGTGGTCTATCTTAAGGATTGTTTTAGAACAACTGTTTAATCACACACCTCCACAGACCAGGAGTACACTAATTGGTAGATGCATCCATTATCTCTCCAGAATGAGAATCTATCAGGAAAATGTTGTATTTTATAATTGTATTACTTTATATACAGCTATTTTTTTTTTTTTTTTCATTTAAAGTATCCAGACTGTTGCTCGCTACATAATACTTCTTTGTGGTTTGTGAATGGATAAAAGGCAGTGGGGGTTGAGAGGGAGAGTGCATTATTCAAACTTTTTACCATAAGTATAATCCTGTGCTAATATCATGTCTAAAGGGTGACACCACAATGCAATGCTGCACCCTTCAAGTAAAAGTTATTATTTCTATAGCACATTTATATAATTTTGAAGTAGTAGACTCTCTTGTCCAATGGCAAAATATACAATGCTTTTGAATAGTAAACTCGCTTATGTTTACTGTATTAAATGATAAGGTGAAACTTGGTGGAAGACCAATAATTTATAGATTTATGGACACAGTAAAAAAAATAATGACAGTTGGATAAAGTAAAGGCATTTTTGTTGAGAATAAAAATGACATATACAGATGTAGTTACATTTAATAATGCGCTGAATGCCCCAGACAACAACAAGGTTTGTCTTCCTGAAAATGTCCAGGTATCATGCATACTCACTGTAAGAAAAGCGTGTTCTTAGTCTTCCATTGTTGAATTTTCCCATTGCCAGTGCCTCTTTCTCTCTCCTCTCATGTCTGATGTGTCAGTCAGTCAGGGTCTTAGCAAATCAAAGTGTGTCTCACAGGTTGTGCATGTGTGAAGGGTGTGTGTGCTCTAGTGAAGCCAGCCTGGTATTAATCTGACGTGCTTGGTTGACGTTCCTTAGTTGAAACTTTGCATGACTCCATGACAATCTGAGCTTAAGCTGAAAGAAAGGGCAAATGTTTGGGAGTGTATGTGTGTGAATGAGGAAGTTAAGAAACACCAAATGGAAAGAGACAGAAGCAGAGAATGAATGGCAGAATGCTAGAAAGTGAGGCAGAGGACAAGAGGAATATTAAGTGTGTTGGTGCTACAGAGAGAGGAAGGGAGCGGCTGTGAGCTTTTGAATTTATATTTGGGTTTGTGTATGGACATTTAAACTAGGCCATTGTTGGATCAACTACTATGTTTGTTACTATGCAGGTGCAAAAATAGCAGTAATTAGCTTTTAATGTTTTAATGTTTTCAAATCAAGTCAAACTGTATGTGAATATTATAGCTTGTATTTCCATATTTTATGTATTTTTTTACTTTCCAAATATAGTAAGAATTAAATCGTCTTAATGTTCCTTCATAGCTCAAAGGGTTTTAGCAGTGGCGGACCGTGCCCTTCAGACCTAGGCCTTCAGCCACTCATAATAAGGGGAATTTCTACTGTGGTGTTAGACATGGGGGGGGCTGGTTCTTGTAAAAAAGTAAAACTAACTCAACCAAAAAGAGTATTAAGCGACATAAACCACCAATATTGTACGTATAGCTAACTACCGATGCTGTTAGACTTAGCAATCGCCCAATCATCGGACCTGAATAAGGTCACGTTGCCAGGCCCGTTAGAAGGTGCATGGTGACACCAACTTAAAATCTGATTGGTTGAAATATTAACATTGACTATATATGCTAATGTGGCATTTCAATGTAGTGCGCCAGTAAAACTGATTTTGAAGGCCTCTCGAGGCCTCCAAGCAAACCCTTTTGACTTTGACCCTGCCTATCAACAAAGGGTAGCTGAAATGTGATTGGTTATAATGCTCTTATATGAAAATACATGTCTGGAAGCAGGCCTTCCATCGGAAAAGCTACGAAAGATAGAAGACACACCATTGGGAAATATTTAAGTATACATGAACAAAAAAAACAAGAACATTAGCCAATGATTTAGATTTTTTTTTAGGCCTGCAGAGAAGACTTTGCAGACCCTGATGGCCCACCACTGGGTTTTAGGTCAACAAACAGATAAATCTTATTTATCTAGGTTTAATATAGTGTATAAGTCCAAAAGCAGTTATTAGACTTACAGAAGTGAGAATGCTGAAGGGACGTGTACTTCTGTAATGAGTGATGAATATTTGGGATGCTGGTGTCAGCGGGGTAATTATAGAGGCTCATAGCACCCCCGCTGTGAGAGATGCAGGATACCTGGCTTTAATTGCTCTCTGATGCCTCTGCTCTGGTGTGAGATGTCCTGATTGTTATCAAACATGGTACAACTTTTTGTCAGTCGCTTTTAAGCATAATCAGACTAGTGACCTGGGGCCTCATTTATAAAGCTTGCTTACACACAAAATTTTGCCCATGGTTAAAAGCTTGTTCCCTTTTGTGGAGTGCAGCGTCTTGCTCTGTGGTGTGTAAATGAAATGCACAGATGATTCCTGATAAATCAGTGACTGGATTAATGAAATAGCACTCGGACATACGTCTATCCAACTGCTGCATACGGCACATACAGGCCTGGGCTGTTTCTATGAGGCATTGGGCCAAAGCACGTCTGAATGGACTCTCATTACACACGGCTTTCACCCAGACTCTTTTAGACATGGTCCCACACTGTGCACCGCTCGTTCACGTGCACAACAGTGGGTACAATGTGCATATATCAATGTGTGTGCATAGGTGTCCGCACGTCTCAGAATTTTTTTCTATTCATCCATTAAGTCCCAATAACAGCGCAGACAGATCCTGTCTACATTGAGCTAAATAAACCATCTTGTTGCTCTTTCAACTGTGAATTTAAAACATTTCAATGATAACCAGATTTATGTGTCATGACAATTATTTTAATCACAAAAGCACCATTCACTCTCCAAGAAATTCCCGTACCTGAGCCTGTGGAGCGGCTCATCCCTCTCCCTCACGTGTTTTTTAGGGAGAAAACACCACTCATCAGCGGTTCATGTTTAGGGTAATTTCATGTTTCATTCATTGTCCTTTGGTTGAATCGAGGCGTGGAGCGGTTGTGACACATGTTCTACTCCGGGTGGGATCCATAAAGCACCAAATGGGCGCACACACGGTTTTATAACTCCGCATCTTCCTATGCGCACACATACTAGGCGTATGCACATGTTTACACCTATGCAACCTTTTCTAAATGAGGCCCCTGGTCTGTCACTCCCGCAGAACAAATCTAGCACTTTTGCAAAATGCAAAAGGTTTATATTTGTTTTGTTGTTCAACTAAACCATCATTTCGTTTCAGAAGAGGCTTGTGTTATTTGTCTTGTGGTTGAAACAATAGGATTTCTTGAAATCCTCAGCCCTTGTGATCTGATCATCAGACCCACACAGAAAAGCTCCGACATGCGATTAATCTTTCATGAATACACAAGGTGTTGCCTCAGTCAGTCATGTCGAGAATGACTGTGGCTCCAGGCTTGATCAGATCACAAATTGAAAAACATCTGTGGATGTGTTTTGCTGGTGGCTCCACAGAGAACGCACTGGTCACGAGCAGGAAATGAAAATTAAACATCTCTATTGTGTGCTGTGGCTGTGCAGACAATTGGACTGGATGAGATATGATACAACTTTAAAATTAGGTCAGTGTAGACTCAAAAGCAACGTGACAAATGTACGTACACCGTAAGATACAAAGTGGTGCTAAAGGAAATGGGTTAGATATTATTTTTATGATTATATGAACATTAATTGGGCTTCACTTTTTGTAGTGTATTTGATTTGATCTTTAATCATTATTTCATCAAAGAACCAATAATATGCTATAACTAATTTTGGTCACTTCTAGAACCATATTAATATTATATTATTATATAGGCTTATCTTCATATCTTCCCTTGCCTGCCTCCTTTCTAAAGAAAGCTGTATATTAGTTGACTATAATGCCAGTTGAGATGTGTACTACTGTTGCTCATACACAGCTTTTGCATTCAGTCCTCTCCATACTGGGTACTGAGATACATTTACTCCTGAAGCAGTAAAATTAATCCAAAGGGCAGTGTTGCATATTGACTTGGTGTGCACTGTAGTCACAGCATGCACATGGAGGAAGTTGTCAATCCACATGCCTCTGATGAGATGGATATTAGTACTATTTACATATCAAGCAGCTTAAGAGCAGGGCTTTATGTCAGCTCATGTAGGGTTAAACGATCAAGCCAAGCCCTGAGGCTGAGTTCACTGGGAATTGAACTGGCAACCTCAGGGTCACACAGACTGAATCTCTTCCTGGTCTCCCTAAACGATCAAGATAACGAGCCCGTTGCGAGTCGATGAGTGTGTAAATTAGCATAAATTAACATAAATTAGGAAGGCAATTAATATTCTATTCAATCTGTTAAAAAGTCATGTGACTCTGCAGGGGAGAAGCCACATAGAAAGCCAAACAGGAAGAGGGTGAAGCATCAGTTAAAGAAAATAGTTGGTAATTATTAATAGGCGTGATCAGATTAAATGCTCCTTCATAACAGGCAGGAAACATTTAGGAGGTGAACATATATGAACAAATGCTGTGAAGAGAACTGAAGAATCTGGTAAACCATCATATTTTACTGAAGTGCATTTACATTTACCACTGTCAAAATGTTGATTGTCAATATACTGTATTTGTACCTGCTGTTCTTCTAGGACAATGCAACTAGATATCTGTTATTGGGATCCTAGTAATGTATGTCTAGTTTGCAGTTTGCTCGAATCAAACTTTTAAATATATTTTTTAAACCATTTCCAGCTTCTTTAACTCCTGCACCAGCATTTTGGACTCGCTAAAAGCTTTCTTCCGTTCTATTCGGGTTCAAGACTGTGTTTGAGAACCATGCTTCTGTTGTGAATATATTTCTTATTTGACTGATGTCGCTACACAAAAGCTGCACTATCATTCAAAATATAATGGAAGTTCAAACCCATGGAACTACTCAACTTCATGGATGAAGCCATGTTGTTTTTTTTTGCTTTGGGCTGAACATATGTTTCATCTGTATTTCTTAAATGACTACATGTCCTCCGGGAATATCTCATTCAAATTTCTAATTACTCAATTTATGTTAAAAAAAGATAAAAGGCTGTTATGAAAAGTTCACGTGTTTGAATAATCTGAATTGAAAAAAAGGCTGCGATAGTCTCTGTCTCTCTCTCGCTTTCTCTCACTCTCTCTCGCTCTGTCTCGCTCTCTCTCGCTCTCTCTCACTCTCTCTCGCTCTGTCTCGCTCTCTCTCGCTCTCTCTCACTCTCTCTCACTCTCTCTCGCTCTCTCTTGTGTTCTCTCGCTCTCTCTCACTCTTTCTCGCTCTCTCTCGCTCTCTCGCTCTCTCGCGCTCTCTCGCGCTCTCTTGCGCTCTTTCGCGCTCTCTCTCACTCTCGCACTCTCTCTTGCGCTCTCTCGCTCTCTCTTGCTCTCTCTCATGCTCTCTCTCGTGCTCTCTCTCTCTCACTCTCTCGCACTCTCTCTCGCTCTCTCTCTCACGCTCTCTCTCACTCTCGCGTGCTCTCTCGTGCTCTCTCTTGCTCTCTCTCGTGCTCTCTCGCTCTCTCTCAGTCTCTCGCACTCTCTCTCGCGCTCTCTCGCGCTCTTTCTCACTCTTGCGCTCTCTCTCGCGCTCTCTCTCGCGCTCTCTCTCGCGCTCTCTCTCGTGCTCGCTCTCTCTCTGGCTCTATCTCTGGCTCTCTCTCTCAATCTATCTCTCGCTCTCTCTCGCTCTCTTGCGCTATCTCTCGTGCTCTCGCTGTCTCTCTCTCTCGCTCTCTCACTCTCTCTGTCTCTCTGTCTCGCTCCCTCTGTCTCTGTCTCTCTCTCACACGCAAACATATAACACATATATAGCACACATATAGCACACACACTGGGTAATTGAAACAACACACATGCTGCTGTCATAGTATTAAGATAAACAGCTGCGTCATTTAAAGGAGCTCTACAGAACATTCATCATCTCCAAAGCTTCAGTTATTCCTGTTGAAACAAAGGCCAAAGGATGCTTTATTAAACCTGGTACTGGCACAGACTGCAGGACAAAGCCTAGAACGTTGGGGTTTTTTTGTTTGTTTTTTTGTAGCCTGTTCAAAAATAAAACAAACCAATAACTGATGCTTCTTTTGTCTTGCCGTTTTAGATTTCAGACATTCGTCCCCATACACTGTATTTTTTATTTTTTTTGTGCAGACTATTCTATGTAAAACATTTAGGGCCTCCCCATATCTGTAGTTAATTCTCCTGCTTTAGTTGCTAGTTCTATCGGTATTGTATATAAATATGTATATTCCAAGAGGACCCTCGAAGGAGTCCACACATTTGAATGCCTTTAATGCATGGACTGGTTAACTCACCCTGATGTAGAACTAAGACAACACTACATTCTACTTCCTGAGTCTGCTGTTCATCTGAAGTTTTTGATTTTTCTTTTATAATCTCCAGGGCCACAGAGCCTCGGGAGGCCCTCAAGGGAATGAAAAGCGGCCCACACCAGAAGAAGTATAGTTCAAGGGTCCAAGCTGTATTCACTCTAGATAGCAGCAGGGGACGAAAGGGGGATATGGTCATCCTATTAATGTCTGACCTCATATGGCCTTGTTTGCATTTGTCTTCTGCTAAAAAACCCATGGGATCAGATGCATCGTCATATATTTTCCCCCTGGGACTGACCCGGCCACTCAAGGATGATTTGGAAACAATGTCTATGACCTTTCTGGACCAGCAGCTGACAGACACATCGTAATGAATTATAGTATTTACACTTCGGTTACATTTTAAAACTGGTTTGGCAGTGAAACAATCCAAATGTGATTAATTTCTTCAAAGAAACAGAGGAACATGTATAAATGATTCGATTTGAAGAGAAATCTATTTTTATGTATTTTATATTTCAAGAAATAAATATATGTGTGGCCAACTAGAGTCACCTCAGTTACCAAGAGACCACACTTTCAAAAAATGTATTAAAAGTAAAGATTACATTTTAATGATGGAAAAAACACAAATCATTTCTTGTGGGGAATATGAAACAGACACACAGTAGGCCTATTGAGATATTATGTAAATTATAGTAGGATATGATTCCCAGAGATGAATATAGAAGCACTTAACTATGAGGATATCAAAGGAAAGATGAAATGGGAAATGTATGTGGAGTCCTGGGAGACGCCACTCACACTCAGCTTATTTAGCTGTGCTTTAAAAGTTCAGGTAAAGCCAATGTGAATGCAGAATAGTAAGAGCCAAGCTAATATATAGAGACAGTATTTTTGAAATGGATAGATAAAATAAAGCTTTTAGATGTTAATGTGACTTCATAGTGTGGTGGGGATGGAGACAATAGCTGAGTGGGGACAATGGTAGGATCACTGCTCTGTAGTTTTCTCCATTCCTTTATTCCTTTGCTGTTGTTGAAAGATGTGCTTCCTCTGTATTGTAGGTTGGGCCATACATCCCGCTGATGGTGCCTTGTATGCATGTGTACTTGTTATTTTTGAATGTAAGGGTGTGCTTGATGCAAGATGAAAGTGTCTCCTGCTTACACACACTGGAGTCAAGCCGTGAACAGAAGAATAGTTAATCATATATCAAATACTTGACACTAAGAGACACACAATGTATTCTTTTTAATAGTACTGACCATATGTGGATTTTTTTTGTAGGGATCACTTTAAATACTGTGGTTTCCATTTAACATTGTGTGTATATGTTTAGTTAGTTTTATAGTTATAAACCTCAACTGTCCTTACAAGTGGAGGACAAACCCGCTCCAAGACTGGGATTCAAGGCTTCCATATTTCACTGTTCTTCCTGTGGGCTTTCTCCAATGTTTAACGCCTGTGTACGTGTGGATATAACACAGTAACACATGTAGCACATGCGCTATCGTCAGATGATATACCAACATGTGTTATATATTAAAAATGAAAACCTCTGTTTAGTTATGTGTAGTTTTTTGGTTGCAGTGGCAGTGTATGAGAATACTTGGGACATCCACCTTATAAACCGCGACAAACACAATGTGCTTGCAAATCCATTTACTGTCTGAAATCATAGACACTCACAAACAGTATTGGTGCCATTAGCAGTGATTTATCCACAAACAGAAACACAAAAGCTCAAGGAACATTAGTTTTATTTGCTGTGTGGCCCCTGAGGACTGGAGGGTTGTGAAATCTGACAATATGGCAGCTTTAAATATGCATGGCACACTTTCATTTACACATATCACTGCTCTGGGATCTCTTCATTCAGAGAGGAGACTCGAGGGACCAAAATACTTCCAAAAAGTCCTATTCTCAAAGGCGCACAGAAGTTAATAATGTATCTCAGAAATGCAGTAGTCTGTCAGTATACAGCAGTACAGATTGTACAGTACATAATAAATCTGTAATTTTTTAAGTGCAAAGAAATATGTAAAAGGAAAATGCTTTTGAGTTGAGAAATGAATGTGTATTTAATGATGCAATGCTGGGTTTGATCATGTCCAGTATGTTGTGTTGTCTACTGTTATTTTGGGGGGAAAAAGTGAATGCAATACCTTGTAACCTGCAGTGCTACTACTCCCACTTTCCTTCAGCGCAGACATCAACAAACATGGATCTTATGTACTGCAGGTGAGCCCAGAAACATTATCTTTAGTGGAGCACAACAGTGTCACAGAAAACAAAGCCCAGTGAGATCAGCAGATCACGGTTAAAGAATTTGCTGGTGGATTATCTGATTTAGTAATGCTCAGGGGCTGCTATACCTTTATTATTGTTGATCATCTTAAGCACATCAGCTTTTTGTACCTTTTTTAAATACCTTTATTTTACATTTATTATACATTTTGATACCTTTATTATGCCTTTATATATTTTTTATACCTTTATTATGCCTTTATATACCTCTCTTATACGTTTAATATTACCTTTATTATACCTTTTTTATAAATACCTTTTTATAACTTTTTTGACCCTCAGTCCAACACTCACATCTAGGGGTGACTGAGCCCTTTAGTGACAAATTAATTATTTACATCCACTTGACTGAAATCAGGTACATTTCATTCTCTGTAACAAGGTCTGGTCAGTGACATTGTTCCGCACTGAGCTGCTGACCGTCGGCTATCAAATTTAATTAACACAAAAAATTGGATGAGATTTTCTAAACCTTGGCCTGTAATATGTGGTCGTGGTGTGTGCATGTGTCCCTGGTCTAATTCTGGTGATTCACTTCAACAGTCAACAGCACATGCCAAGTACAGCTGCTGGAGGGATACTCTCCCATCCACCCACAGACATGTGACAAACTAAAGGCTAAACCTGATGCTGTGGTCTCCTTCACTCTGACAATATGGCCTTCCTCAAGAGGTAATGATGTGACTCCTGCTCCATGGCCTTCACTGAAGTCTTGGACCAAATATGAGATTTTGTGCCATGATCGTATTTATCATACAGCATAGAAAGGCAGCGGCCATGGGATATATGATGTTCCAGCAGTTTTTCTCGAATATGTCACATCTCTGTGCAATACGCATCGAGGCCCATAAATCATGAACGTATTGAAAGTATTGCTCAAAATGTTCACAACACATGCCCCCCCCACACACACACACCCTAACCCTAACACACACACACACCCACACACACACACACACGCACGCACACACACACACACACATACACACACACACACACACACACGCACGCACACACACACACACACACACACACACAGGGTCTAATGGTCAGTCAGCATGAGTCATAACTTTAATCAGAACCAAGAGCAGACACACATTCATCACAGCTACCACGACAACTACTGTTGTCACAAATACCCGGCTTTTCTAATGTAGAATTTATTAACTTTTCAAACAGATCTAGATCATCACAATTAATGGGAATTGCGTACATATTCAGAATCATTAATTCACTTTGAGATCATTTAAGTTACTTTAGTCATTTATCTTCTTACTCAAACTGGTAGGCGTTGCGGTTAACTGGAGCCTATCCCATCAACTATGGGCCTTTGGCGGGCTACAGATACTCAGATAGACAACCATTAATTCACTATACATTCATTCACTATAGGTGCAATTTAGAGTCTGTCAGAGTACCTGGAGAGAACCCACACTAGTACAGGGAGGATATGTAGGCTCCACCCATAGAAATTGTGTTTAGGCCAGCCCATAGATTGAACCCACAACATCCATGGAGCAGGAGCTCTGACTGCTGTGCTATCTTGGCTTATGCTAAAAACTGGCACCATGGCTTTTGTAACATGAAAATGAAATGTAACTTCCTTTCATTTTCAGACTGAAATATTACGAAATATCTGAATTTCTCAACAAATACTGCTCAACTAGAAACGCACCGGAGACCACTGTGAGAATGGTATCTTTGCATTCAGTAAACAAAACGGAGTAAAAGCATGGCCTCCCTTTGCTCAGGTATTCGATTTAGAAGAACAATTTAAAAGTCCCCAAAAACACTCAGCGATCCGGTCTGCCATTCTGAAAGAGCACCGTTGACAGAATCTGCATGCCGAGTGTTCAAAACCTTGATAAATAAAAAGACCGTATTCTTGAAGTTCGAAAAACAATTGAGCTTGTGGTACTGACCAGGTAACAAAACAGCATCTCTAATAAAATGACCCCAATAAGTGTCAAACATAGATTACTAACAGGACAACACAGACTATTTAATATTGTATAAGTATTTTTTCTCCAATAAAGACACATATACTCATGCTGAATCTCATGCTGTGAAAGTGAAAGCAAGAGCAGTATATCTGTATTTATTTATTTTTATGACTTCTTCGTGATCTTGAGACTTTTTGTATGTTTTTGCACTGTTTTGTAATTATAATGATATATTATTTGTTATATGTATATATAAGCCAATTGGTTTTTATCGATGAAGTGGAAGAAAAGGGCTTAAATAACTTACCTTTATAGATAATACATTGTTCAAAATAATTACACACGAGTAAGCTCTTATCGTTGACTTTAAAAGACTCTTACATCGCTGACCCACATGTCATCATAGGTGTAGAGAGAATATAATAAACATTATTATACAGGGGCTCACTCATAAAATGCTGGATTGAATAGCGCTTTCATTTTATCTGCATATAAACAGACAGTGAAGTACAGTTTAGGGTGGCTTAAGGAGGAATTATCATGCAAATGTTAATGCACTGTGCTGCTGGGTAATATGTTTGGCTTTTTATTTCTGGAACACACTATATTCATGCAATTTATGAAAAAAAATCCTAATAAACTTTTCTATTATATACTATGTAAAAATTCAAAAGTAACGTGCTGACGTTTCTTGGTCACTACTGTATTTCTATGATCTTCATTATCTTCTGTTTCTTCCCATTGGGGTCACAGCTGCCTGGAGTCTATTCCAGTCATTTTAGGGATATCCTTGCCAACGGTCAGTTGCAGGGTTGACACAGAGACATACACAGGAAACCAACCAATTCTTCTAACACATGCATGTCTGTGGACAATTGGGAGTCAACGTTCCCAAAGAGAACCACACAAATAAAGGATGTCATTGAGACTTCATGCAGAAAGATCATGTTCTTGTTGAAAGTCAAGCATTAATCATCTCTTTTATTTAATATGAATTAAAAGACAACTAGTAATTCATATTATACACGATCAGGTGTGCTGCAGTGATTTCAGGCCACTAAAAATGTTATAATAAGTATAATGTGTTGGCAGGCTCAACAGACACAAATGCAGTGGGTTTGTTGTATGCTCTCGCTCACGTGTTGCATGTCAATTGATCATATTAAGGATAAGGGCTGCTGCTGGCGGTGCTGGTAATTATTCTCCTCCTGTTTCTTCATACGACACGTTTCACAGGACAACATCAAAAGTTGTTGTTGTGTGTCTCATGTCTTCAACTCTCACTGCACCGTGCCTCTCTTCTCTCCTCAAAGCTCTTTGCTGCTTCACATCCTCTGCTTCTCATTTCTCCGGTTTAGACCCTATAGCGTTCACTTCTCGAAATCTCTGTTTCTATGGCTTGTTGTCTTTGCATGCACAGTGCCTGTTATTTCTGGCTCATGTTCCTTAGTATACTTTCATTTGTGCTTTCATATCGTCCTTCACACTCCACTGAGAGATGGATGGTTGAAACAAAGTGCTTAATGAATCAGTGAATGATTTTTATATTTGGGTGTGACAGAGAGCAAAGTGAAAATGAGATTAAGAATTGTCCTAGTCTGTCTTTTTGGCTGTGGGGCTTTGTGCAGAGGGGACGTGTTCCTGACTAGTGAGTGATTGTGTCTGTCATTTAGCCCACTATGGCTTGTCACACTGTCGAACGTATTCCCTTTAAGAACTGTGCATGAGCGAGTAGGCCTTTGTGTGTGTTGCACGTGCACCGGTACAGAGGGATATGAGCCTGTCCAAGCGTAGAAATGGTTTTCTCTTGCCTGAGCACTATTTAAATGGAAACAGTAAAATGTTATAAAACACTGTAACGTGCTGTAAAACCAAGGTGCGTTCAGGAGCCCATTGTTGCGGTCCAAGCTCCAGCCATCAATCTAATGAGACAATCTGTACAGCCACCTAGGATTTCTGTAAAATCACTAAAAGCATCAAACGTCGATTCACTGTTGCTAACCAGTACACACTGTGTTTTCTTTATAACCTGCAGATGTATCTTCCACACACTCTATAACCCTATCAAAGGGATTTTTTAATGAAGTGAATACATAGGGATGATTAATAGGGAGGGCTCTGTTAGATAATGAACTATCAAATATTTGATTATTTAACTATGATTCATCAAAGTACTGCTGCTCTTGACAATGTAATCTATTGCAATTGTGTATTTCCATCTTTTGTGATAAAATCATCGTATTGAACCTATTATTTTATTTTACACTTTAAAATATTAACTGTCACACACACACTATATCATTTCATGTGTCAGACATCCTGTAGCGGCTGATACAAGAACATAGGAAGTCTATATACAGGTGCAAAGACTAGCAACAAACCACTAGAGCTTTCACTGCTTCACCCTCGAGCTCTCCGCACAAAGTGAATATTACTGCTGGCTTCAGTAGCTCACTTCTCCACATCTGTGTGAAACATATAGATGTTAATTGTCCGCTGAATGTACGCAGTAACACTTACAAACTCAAGCTGGTTATTCCTTCACAAAACTGGCTCAGTTGTTGTCATTATATGATGCTTATGGATGGAAGTTACAATGCTCCCATATCCAACACAAGAATAACAAAATAGATTATTATAATTGCACACATTGGCTTAAAATGTTGTATCCTAGTTAGCTAGTTAGATTTAGAACAACTCAGCACTGATTGGACTAACTTGACTGGCTATACTGGCCCTATACGTACATTGTCAGTGTATTTGTGTCAGTGTGTTAATTATGTAAACTTTTCACCAGCACATCAACAGTATCATCACGCACAGCTCTGATTCCATCTCTAAGCAGGAGTGTAGTCAATCTTGTGCACATTAATCCTATGGAGCTTGATAAACATAGTACAGCAGAGCAGGTGCACACAGACATTAAAGGCTTGATTCATCTTCATCTAACCTAAAACACTTGCCTTAGAAGCTTGTCTGATTGAATTTGATTGTGTTCTATCACCAAACGCTGGAGTAAGAGGCTTGTATTTTTACATTTCTGCCACATTTCTCTTTCTTATTGTGATGCCACCGCTAAAGCAACCACTCAGTCAATTTGAAGATTCAGGGGCACGGGGGTTGCTGTTTATTGGCCGTGAAGATGAGATATGCGTTTAACAGTAGTAGGTAGTGTAACATGCTTTGAAATATTTGATCTTGAAACATGGTAAAGGTAGTAGAAGTGTTATTAACTTAGATACAGATATGCTCAAGTGTTTGGAAAGGCGCCATAGCCGTCCATTTGCTGTTATGGGATTGTTTGTGCACTGAGGGGCTTAGGGCATGTCTTTTTGCTACGTGTGTTTTAGTGTCGAAGTAAAACCGACCAAAAAAGCCCTAAAGGAGGTTGTTTATGTATCCCCTAACAGACTACAGATCGATTTGGGAATAACATGAAACGCCCACACCAGCCCACGCCGTTTCAAACAAGAGCGCACACAAACACACAAAGGTCGCCTCAACATATCCCTTTTTATCCATCTTCCCACACATGAGTTAAATGCACAAATTGAGCCGAGATGACAGCGTTAGTGTAGAAATACAAGGGTTTAGCTCAGCTTACATTGTGTTTTATGTTGTTTTTATGCTTCACACCCACAGCACTCAGATCGGCAGAAAGAGCACCCGCCATCTAACACCACCATCACCACATTGTCTGGGATACAGATTACAGTCACACACTTACAGTTTAACAGCTGGACCACAAGACACATCAAAGTAACATCACAGCTTGTGCAGAGGAAAGAGCAGACGAAGGCCACAGACAAGGATCAACTCTGCTTTTCTTTGTGGAGATGTGAATAAAGTCTAACCAGGCTCTTATGGTTTTCTTAGGTAGATCGATTTTTTGTTTAAGGCTGTAGCTCAGAGGTTTCCTGAAATAAGAAATTGCAAAAAAAAATATATATATATCAATAAATGCTTATGATCGGGGCTTCAAACTCATATGGGGCCAAAAATAAAAACAAATCAGTCGGGCCATGGGCCGAACCTGTTTTCTGTCTTAGTTTTTCATATATTATTCAGCCACTCTCCTTTATATGAACATGCAACAACATCATTTTAAATCAAAACAGCTAAACTTAAAATAAAATAAAAATTGGCTATAGTAGTTTTACGATCCATGCATAAGGCTGTTTGTTCACTGAGACAGACCCACCTTGTAGCTGTGAGTTCATTAATTAATCATATTTGGGGTTAAACTCTGAACAGTGGAAACTTGAATGAATCAGAACAATGTCTGTGATTGTATTTGTTTATTTTTGTCACAGAGAAAAGTTGGCCACACAAATATAGCTACCAAACATAGTGAGCTTTGGAGCCATAGTTAGGGCATTATGAGAGAGGGGCCACTGCATGAGTGAGCCGTATGTGATACATTGGAGCTCTATCATTTGTATGTTTTCTGTGGCATGTGCAGTGTCAATAGCAAACAGATGCGAAATAAAACTTCCATCGTATTGAACTTAGTGTGGGGGCGACCAGTTGATAGCACAGCTGGGAACACGGAGGAAGTCATTGTCAAAGGGAAGGTGCGCCTCGTTTCCACAATCTCTGTTTGGTTGATGCTGTAGAAGCCAGGGTGGGGACTAAAGTAAAACTCAATCGCTATTTGTCAAGCATTTTTTACATTTAAAAAGCAAAAGACAATATGTACGTTCAACCTAGGGCCTACGAGCCAAGAAAATGAATCATGATTAATCTTTTTTTTTATTATTTTAATTCATTTTCTGAAAGCTTTGAGATTAATTAGTTTTAGTATTTTTTTATCCATTAACAGCCCAAATCAGGAATGTTACAATTCACAAAACCTGATATGGTGATATGGTATATTGCATTCTATTATTATTTTTTTTACATTTTCTCCACAAACATCTCAATCTTTTTGTCGGCAAAGAGGAGAACTATGCTGTCTGGCACCAAGATCCTATCATCAAATCTTTTAAGTCTGGGTGGGTTGAGGCAAGGGTTCTTGTGGCTCAGATGTGAGTGTCTGGTTCATCCCTCGCATTTACTGCCACTGGTTCACTTTCTCCTGGACCACTGTAGGCTTTGAGACTGGCCAACAAGAGCAGCAGTTTTGAAGACCCCCTGAACCCATCATTTTATGACCTTCTCATTAAAGTCAGTTGGCAGTTCAATTCCCGCTCAAGTTCTCAATATTGTTCTTTGACACTTCAAAAATAACATATATTTTTCCCATTGGTATGTGTTATAAATGACCTGAACTCCAGCCCATCATTCTTCAGGTGATGTTTCTGACAGACAGTTAATGAGCCACACGTTGAAACACATGTAACTTGTGCCTCATTAAGTTTTTGGAAGAATCTGCGGCACATGTGCTCAGAACAAACAGGACCTGACTCCCTCTAATGGGCTCATACAGGCTTTGGGCCATTGTTTACACCAGTTTTAATAATGGGCTGGTGCCTCTGTGTTAGTATTGATCTTTGATCATAGCCATCAGTCCAGTCAAAGGTGTGTTCACAGTTCTTAGTTCAATCATGTATGAAAATGACAACAACACATACTCATTGGCCACTATAATAGGAACACTCTGTATCTAATTCAGTGGCTCTGGCTTGGTCTGGAGCCCAACTGCTGCAAAGCTGAGTTGGAAATGTTCAAAGACAGTGGTTAATTTAAATTCCTCTTTCAAATTATCATTAACAAGACATTTTCCCTCCAAAACTGCTGCTGACTGGATTTAGATTTTTTTCTTTTCTTTTCCTGTACACCCGTCAGATGGTTGTGAGGGAAAATCCCAGTAGATCAGCAGTTTCTGAAATGCTCAGCAGTCAATGCCACTCAAATCTTCTACTATGAACTTCTTTGAACTCGAGCAGGCCTGTCTTGAACATGTCTGCATTGACTTGCTGCTACGTGATTGGTTGACAGTCAGCAACAACAGGTGTTTGAACCTGTGTACCAAGTAAAATACATTTTTAATTTATCATATTTTATCAACAAAACAATCTATCCACGAATTGCAATGCACATATAGGAGGTTTTTTTATTTTATTATTATTATTATTTTTTATAGTTTTTAGCCTATAACTGAGCAGCCCAAGAAATTGGAGATCTTGCTGTGACAGTGTTGCTTGAGTTAGTGCTGAAAAATAAAGATACATTAAAGAGTAACATACACCAGGGACTGTGGCCTGTTTGAAATGCAGGGACGGTGACAGGGTGTGTTGGCGAGACATCAGTGGGGCAGAAGATAATTCCTAAAGACAACACAACTTTAAAGTGGTTTCTGGCATCAGTAATTATCCCCAGTGAATAACATTAAGTAGTTCACCATGTATTTCCTGTGAAGTGCTTCACTATTCAGTTTCCATGATGTTATTTGGAACATTGTGTACCTTATAATGCAATCTTGGTATTCTTTTGCTGTAGCTTCTTCAAGGATGTTCATAAATGATATTCTGCAGACTGTGATTGTGTGGCCGTTCTCCTCTAGCATCTTTGTCTGGCATTTTTGTCCACACAGCTGCCGCCCTCATAATCTTTGGGCTTTTTGTGGACCATTCACTGGTTTTGTGTGAAAGTTCTCATAGATCGGCACCAATAACCACACCATGTTAAAAGTCACCGTAATCCACTTTCCTATTCTAAAGCTTGAACTTCATTAAGTCATCTTCACAATAAAGTGCTCTATCAGTGTAGAACTGATATGTAACATGCTATAGCAAGTGTCTTGGCATTTGGGCACCTCCATACCTACAAAATCTTTAATGGACCAGCTGGCAATAAGCTCAGCACTGCATAGAGCTTTGATATATGGCCAATTTTTGTGTATTAAATTGTATCACCAAAAGTTAAACAATGATTATTATTGGCAGTTGTAAGCTGTCAGGGAAATCAATGCAAACGCTACACTAAAACCATATTTGACACCCTATTCAAAGTCTGGCATATTTTGTGTATTGATTTAACGCTATCCTCCGCATTGAATGTTCTTAAATAAAAGCTTGTTTTAGTCTGAGCCGGATCAATTCACTTCAGAAAATATACATTAGATACAATATCTAATTTACACCATCTATTAGTTTCCTGAACAGCCTTGAAGAAATAGCTTTCTTTTAAAATGTCAATAATGTTTTATTGCTGCTGCACGTGTGTGGGAGTGGTGTGTGAGCTTCTGTCATGCTGATGATGTATGGGAATAGCTCTGACATCGAGTTTACCCACAATTCTGTGCTGCTCAGGAGACCATGAACTGTCACCTACCGAGGGTTTGTTGCCATACAGATGCCCAGACACTGTATATTTAAACACATGGTGGGAGGTGTGTGATTGTAGCATATACTGCAGATACACAGATGGATATTGGTAAATTCATATCTGCTGTTGAAAAAAATCAAAGTCCAATACCAATGGCACACTCATTACATTTGTTGTACAAATCCCACACATACACTGCATGCGACACGAGTACACACAAAGACACACACATGCGCACACACAACCCCATCCATTTTTTATAGCACGTTGACAGATGTAAATGTGCCCAGAGGACAGCAAGACTAAATGAAGATGCATTAGTCCTGATATGTGTGCGCGTGTGTGTGTGCATGTGTGGGTGTGTGTGTGTGTGTGTGTGTGTGTGTGTGTGAGTGAGAGAGAGGGAGCGGTAGCTACAAAGCTCTTGTTATGGCCCGAGCCCATAGCTGGCTCAGGGCCATCTTGAAACTGGTAGTTTTCTTATTTTTATTTTTCCGGCAATTCAAGCGCAAGTTTGAGGCCCTAAACATGCTCAAATTATCAAGAATTTTTGCACACAAATCGGGGATCTCGAAAAATATATGAACGTGACTTCTCAGAAAAAAATATTAAAAAATGGCTCAGTGGCGGCCCCTTGAAAATCAAAATACATTGGGCCTATGGGAGCCGACCGCACATTTTTTTGATTGTAGAAAAAGGACGCTTGGCACAGACATAGGTCATGTCAGGCCAAGCATAATGTTTCAATATGGCGCTGCCCTAAACCCAACAGGAAGTCGGCCATATTGGTTCAAAGTTGGGA
>JAVQKC010025394.1:0-20997 GCA_036025475.1 Philypnodon macrostomus | reverse complement strand
CAGTAAGCACAACCAGAATTAATCCATATATAAGGCGCTCCGGATTATAAGGCGCACTGTTGGTTTTTGAGAAAATTAAAGGTTTTTAAGTGCGCCTTATAGTGTGGAAAATACGGTATATCGTCCCAAGAGCTTTTTAATTGGCATGATGTTCCCAGATTAGAACATCGTTATGACTTCATCTACAACTGACTACAACTGGGAAGGCTAGTATTATTTTCACATATTAGACCTTGTGTGAACAGTCAAATCTAATGGGCAGAGATTATAGAGGGTAATGACAAGATTAAGAAATGGAAAAATAAAATGAGGCATGAAATAAGAGGCTAAAAGGGCTGAAAAGTTATATGAGGAGAAAGTTTGAAAATGATTAAGAAGTAGTTCAAGTTCTAGTTGAAACAGGAGCAGGCCAGAGCCACTGAGGTTACGTCTTCAGTTCTCCATTAGGATACATGATAAATTGCACTTTTAAATGGGACTTTTCCTTTGTTGCATTGTGACCAGACCATAAATCTAACATGTAAATTACCTTTGACATAAAGACATCTCCGGTATTACTAATAAAAACAGAAAGTAGTGTTGTACAATATATTGTGAATTTGTCATTATTGGCATATAAAATGTTCTGTTAAAGCCTTCAAAGAGGTGGTGACCAAATCAATACAGCTTTAAAAGATTTAGTTCTCAGTTGAGTCCTGGTTTAGGCTTAATGAGTCTTGGTTTACTTTTGGTCCATATGTTAGTTCTGCTTTAGTTATGGTTCAGCTTAGTGCAGAATTAGATTTTTTTTGTTTATTTTAGAACTTTATATTCACATTCTAATAAATTGTAGATTGCTGAAATAGAAATTGACTGTATGTCAGAAAGGATATCAACAGTTTTAAAATTATAGTTCTTGCTCTTCCCAATTGGGCTGACCTAGTCTCAACTATCATCTTACGTTCTGTGCTAATACCACAACCGATACTGCTAATAAAAAAACAAAAAAGATACACACATATTTTTCGGCACATGGTCAAAAATAGCTCCCAAAGTATAAACCAAAGATGGAGGTCAATATTAAAGTTTCTCTCCCAGGTGTGAGTGAAGGGCTTGGCTGTAAACATAGCAGCATATACCCTTGAAGATTGGCCAAATTTATAATCTATCTCATGTTGCTTACTTCATCGTTGTTATAACTTGTATATTCTGGCCACCATCGAGCCTAGCAGCATTATGTTTGGCCAGTCAATACCCCAATGCATGTGTTAAACATTTGTATAGCCTAAAACTTCAGACCTATATTTGGTATGGCAATTGCCTACTTTTTAAAACCAGCACCAAACCTATTTATGGATTAGTACATTAGTCAGCAATCTTCAGCAGCACATACTCACAAACACATGGCCAATTGAATTTGAGCTGTGCACAACCTAGTATACACTCAAACAATAAAGGATTTCACTATAGAAAAAGTAACCAAGGACCATAAACAGAGCTACAATGCAGTGCAATGTTGTTTTATCCTCAAGCATAGAACAGCTGAACCTAATCCACTCATTTCCATTTAGCTTTTGTCTTCTGGGGTCAGCACAATGAATCACATGCCGATAATTTGCATATAGATTTGCCTTACTAGTTTTTTCCTTCCCTTCCTGATGCAATCCAGTCCATATAGTCAGGATCACACACTTGTAGCCCCTTGTAACTGGGTTAAGAAATGATGGAGAATGGTGAAGAAAACACCAGGTTTTGACAGGAATGCTCTGTATTTCTGCACTTCAGCATGTTGATGTTGCTTTGCTAGCGTCTAAGGAACTAAATTAGCAGGTGAGGGCTGTTACCTGGAAACCGAGCGAAGCGCCTTACATGTGGCCGGCTGTAGCCTTAGTTTGGACGGGAATATAAAGTAGGACGATAAAAGGACAAGCACAGAACTGGGACACAACTCCATCAATTTCCTAAGCGTAATTACCATTAGCTTGACCACTTGATTATCATATCAATAAAGACTGTGAAATCCAATGTGGCACAGTGCGCAGTGTCTGAGAGTATACACTGTAAAACTCAAAGGTAGGGTAGTTGGATAAACCGATTAATTTAAGTTTGATGTAAACAGACTTTAAAATCATTTTTCCGTTTTTAAGTCTTCTCAATTGACCGTTGCCAGATGGATCACAAATTCAATTAAATTTCAATTAAATTGTATTTATATAGCCCTATATCACAACAAAGTTGCCTCAGAGGGCTTCACAAAAAGAGATGTATGTAAACAGCAAACCACATCAAAGTAATAGACAATCAATAAACACACAAACAAAAGGATTGTCCCAGGACATTCCCTGTCCTTAGACTCTCCATCGCGGCAAGGAAAAACTCCCAAACCACATGATAGAGGGATCCACTCCCAGGACGGACAGGCTATAGATGTGTCCAGGACTGATGGATGAGGTCCTTGTGCTGAGATATGTGTGTTGATGCAGCAATGTTGACAGATGGGTCAAACTATGATTATGCTCACAACAATAATAAATATATTTTATTAAATTGTTGCTAATTCAGTATATGTGATAATTATTTCACATTATAGTTAATCATTTTTATCGCTGTAGTTATCGTAACACATTCAAATGAAGAAAAAAAACACACCACTAGTTTAGTTAGATTAGTTATAAATTCATGAGGGTTTTTGTGTTGAAAATATGGAATAAGTGACTATAAGTGATATCAATAGCTAGGTCTTTTTACAGTGTGCCATATTTACATGTTTAAGCCCATACAAAGCGGATATTCCACATGAAACAAGGCTGCTTTGTGAGCCGGCGTGATATTTGAATTTC
Organism: Philypnodon macrostomus; assembly: GCA_036025475.1. Lineage (NCBI taxonomy): Eukaryota > Metazoa > Chordata > Actinopteri > Gobiiformes > Eleotridae > Philypnodon > Philypnodon macrostomus. Next base: position 18,178 of record JAVQKC010025394.1, on the reverse strand, counting down.
ATCAGAAGCCCTAAAAGCAGTAATCCTGAATGCTCTGGTGAGGTCGCCCCCACCACCAACCCGCCAGGATTAATGTTAAAGAGGGACTCGTTCACTGATGTTTGGTGCTTCTCTTGATACGGTTAGCTGCGGTAAAGCACAAAATTCAGTGTCTGCAACAACTATTCTCAAAGCAAGATTTGTGCTTTTGCTAGAACTAACTTGACTCGGGAGAAATTTCTGGTGTGAATCAGAGAGCGAGCTGGAGGAATAAACATCCTGCGAATGCAATAAGAAGTGTGCTTTTATGTCAAAGAATGGGGGAGAGCTGTATAGAGTTTGTCATATTGTTTTTGTCTCATTTTCGCCCAAAGAACACACACGCTTCCTCAGAATAAGTGGGCTGCAATTGGGTATCACTGGGTGTCACAGCATGAAATCACTAAGGAATGCATTATCACTTCACTCAGCAGACGTTTCACCGAAATGAGAATGAACAACTGGGAACATAGGAGCTAGTGATAGGGAGGAGTGTGTGTATGTAGGGGAAGGGGCTAACGTCACTTAATCTTGACCCCAATGCGTAGCGGACCCTTTAAACTCTTTAATCCTGATCTGGTAAACAGCCCACTGCTAAGCATTCTTTAAAGGATGTAATGGATAAATTTATACATTTTTGTATATTCATTTGAATCATTATCTGAAGAGTCTGTACAATTGCAAGATAGAGCTAAAGAAAGTTCCCCCCACTTCCCATAGTGAGAGCATTCAGAACTAGAAGATCTTAGTCTATTAGTCTCACTATGTCTTAGTCATTGCAACATAGGGCTAATGTCACAGCAGTAGTGTGCAGTCTCTGAATCACCCTAATGTAATATTCAACATGGATATCACTTGATGTTATTCAGTGTTAACCCAGTAATTTTCATACAGTATACTTATGGTTAGAATCACAAAAAGCGTGAGTGAATCATTTGAGAATGCCCGATATACTGAACCTTGAGACCCTTACTTTCAATGGTTTCATGCATTTGTGTCAAAGCTGTAAAAAAAAACAATGTTTGGAATTATTTCACAACTGCTAAATCCCATTAGTTCTTCCAATATGACCTTTAAACACCTACACAAACAGCCATTGCCAAAGCTACCATTGTTTGCTCCATTTTCATTGGCAAAAATTAATTCCCTCTGCAATAATTCTTGAAATATAAAAAAGCACTGCCTTGGCCTACAACACATGAGGTCATTTTGGCTTATTAAAAATGGGTGCACATTTTCTTAAAGGTGGGCATGCAGAATAGATGAAGGTTTTTTTTTCCAGTCTATGGAGCTGTCATCCCAGTATTTCAGGGAGAGGTAAACTGTCACCTCCTTGCTATTAAAAGAACTCCCCAGACAAAGATCGAGCATGGAGCGCACAAATGAATCCCAAAAACAAACAACAGAGCAGGCAGCAGCAGACACCACTTAGAGAGGACTGCAAGGTCAAGGGTTTGGTGAAAACACATTCATAATAATAAAAAATAAACAATTAGCAGCACTGCAAACAAAAGGCAAGATTAATATATTATTCCCTTAGCTATTTGCTTACATGTACACCATACCAAGGTAGAATATTTATGTATTTTCACAAGGCCATAATAATGTTTGCTTATGCATGACAATAAGTAAATTAAGAACTCTAGACACACTTACAAGCCCTCTAACACAAAGCTACACACACACTGCCGAGGCTATCTTTGGCTGCGCACTGTACCCAATGTGCTCAATGTGCTTGGCAAGCAGGCTGATGAAAGGTAACAGCAGGAGAAGAAGAACTCATTATACACTAGTTTGAGATTCAAGTAAAGAGCTGGTGGCTAGTATGTAGCTTTCTGTAAAGAACATACATGTGTCAGCTGAGTGCAAAGTGCATCAATATTGGTTTAGCTTATCAACTACGTTTAAGGAGGTCCTAACTATAATCTTAACCCAACTCACAAACATACCTGGAGTTGTACTTCATTTCATTTGTGCGTTAAATGATCCTACATGCTGAGGAGCTGGCTTTCTCAGGAGCTAAAAATGCTTGGTTTCACCTTTCTCCTCAAACCTACCTAACTGCACCTTTCCATTGTATGCATTGGCTGTAGTTGAGAAGTAGGAGTGGCCAACAGGGAGAAAGCAAAAGCTCATTCTGAATAAATATAGCATTCTTAAATTTATAAAACACAAAATTTGTATCTGGAGGTTAACAAAATGAATTCAAATGGCTTGCGAGCCGTTTTAACTACAAAAACAGCCGTACGCGTGCTGGTAAACAGTCCAGTACAAAAGAAAAAGTGGAATGCCGCAGAGTAGAAGCCCAAGGGCCCATCAGTTGATTAATGAGGGGGGGAAAGGGGGGAGAGTGGGATGGAGCAAGTGTTAATGGAGCTATGATAGATTTCTTTGGTCGTGCTGTTTTAGGTTAGGCTAAATTGGCACAGTGCTGCAAAACAGTACAACCACAGAGCTAATTACAAAATATCTGGATATTTTATTGAAAGTCCAAAGAAAATGCAGTAAAAAAAAGTGTTTTTATTGAGGTATTGTTGCCTAGACACAGTGATTTTTTTGTGTATAATTCTATTGCATGAATCATCTGTATTTTCCAATTGTCTCGATGCTGCTGCCTTCAATTACAGTAAAAGTCTGTAAATGGATCAGATTTATGCAGCAGCCAATTAATGGCTATAGCTATTATTGTATGATGTATTTTTTCTTCTTCTAACTTCTTCAAAAGTTTTTTCACAACTGCAATTAAAAGCTACCACAACAGTACAGACCTATACATGCATTACATACAGTATGCACTTAAATGTTACGATTTTGTAAGTTCTATTAGGTATAAATCATCAATGTTGGGATTAAGAGTAACCAGTGCCCCATAAAACCACCCAAAATAATGGACAGTGAATACTATGGGTTTTGTAGCTGGGACACAATGTTTGGCTGGGACTTGCAAAAAATAAATAGCCATGAAGTGAGTCCTCTTCTGAGCTGTGACTTTTCTCCCAATGGGATTAGCAAACTATGCACTTTACAGCTCATCAGAAAACATTGGAACACAAAGCTGTCAGAGGCAGCTTACTGTAGATGTGTTTGTGAGCAGATTCTGTAAAAGAAAAACTGAGATCAAGACTGCAACCAAAGAAAAGCAGAGGCAAAGCTAATAGTTGACCTTGTTGGCAATGATTTCAATAGCAGTGTTGATGCTGTGGGTTATAACACACACATAATCACTGGTGACTTAATGAAAAACACCTATTCACAACTGCTGGTTAACACAAAAAATGAAATAGCCCATAACAGAACCGAATGAGGTTCAAGGAGGATTAAGTGACTATTTCAAAAACTGTGCTCAGATAGCTGATACAAACAGTAAAATCGCCGTTGTTACAACAATGGTGTGCAGACAATCAAAATATAAATGCACCAAACTAGAAGGGCTATAGCAGCAGAGGTCCACACCTGGAGCACTTTCTTTGGCACACAGGGGATACATAATAATATGGCCAGTTAGTGTGCAATGCATTTTTAAATTAATTATGGTTGAGCTACTAATATGATCATTTGTTCCTGTTGATGACTAAAGGCTTTTTTGATCATTAAGAACAATGGGAATCAATGATGTGAAATCTTTAAGTAGGTGCAGGAAGAGATTTATTTATGAAAGGGACTTTATAATAGAGTCACATTTTTCACTGTGAGTAACTACACGGGCTTGGGCTGTTGTTCCCATATCCTGCTCAAGATGCAATTTGTCAGGGGCATAAGACATAAGCCATAAGACTCAGTAATTTATCTTTAGGTCTTTGTCTGAAAGAGGATGCTGATGAAAAGTACAGTGGTGGAAATGACCATACAATGTACGTATAGTGCTGCATCTATAGTGAATTAATGCACTAGGCTCAAGAGCATTTATCATGTAAACAGCTGAAAGTAGGCTACATACTGCCACAGGGCTTCAGTAAAATTTATGGAGGCACCGATATGAAATTTCTTGGTCGATACCAATATTTCAATTACCAATTTGGCCGATACAGATTACGGTACCACGGGTCACGAAAAATGAAAGAACAATGGGCAAACCGCATATTATTTATAGGCATCAATCAGAAGAGGCGGATTTGAGGTCTACATCTACATTTATCATTTACATTATCAGCCATAATGGCTTGTAAATATATGATACCAAAGTTCAGTACATCCCTAAAAATTCTGGGTTATACTGGTGGTAAATATAGTAAGTAAAACTTGCAGCATAAAGATATAAAGTGATATCTTTGAACAACTTCACATTTTTGAAGTGCTAAAAGTCTTAGGTAGCTGTCACGCTTCACTGACATTTTGTGGGATGAAAAATCTCCTGACATCCAGCCCTCTACACCACCTGCCATTTTTAATACTCAGAGCGTGGAAATGCCTAGATCCCATCTTAAATGGGACAAGACAATAGGCCGATTGTTCTCCACTTGTCTCGGTCTGCTGTGGTGGGTGTTAACATGGCACAAAGAAGGGCACACTCAATAGTTTAGTGTTCAACAATGATTTTTTTTTTTTCAGGGGACCCATTTTTAAAATAATTGTCTGGTACCTTTGGGTCGTTTTTAAGGGTTAGGGATCATTCGTGTTTGTGTTGCTCCCTTGTTGCTTGAAAAATAATACCTACGAACATTCAATTGAACTTGTTGGTAACCATTCTGGGATCTTGACCTAGGGTTTGGAAAGCTCTGATTCACAAGTACAAAAACACAAAAAGCTGGACTTCATAAGTGGATTATAAAAAAAAAAGACTTCCTCTATGGTTTTGTGTTTAATGCGAAGGAGTATAAAAACAGTTTCCACACTCTTATTGATTTGATCACTTCCCACACTTAGTGACAGACTCATATTTCAAGTCTCATTTTTAGTCTTGCTCTGGGCTGGTATTCACACGTAAATTGTTGTTTGGTTCTTCCTAAGAAGCTTAATTGTTGTAAGATGAGTTAAGTCAGTACTAAAAACTCACTTTTCAGGGGATTTGGATGGTCAATATATAACATTCAAAATTGTTCATTCCCGCATGGGGTTACAAGAGCCTATCCCAGCTATCCAACAATTATTGGGTCTTACACGGGTATACCCTGGATAGTGGGTAGTCGCAGGGATGACACAAAGACATTGACCACATTTGCTCTCACATTCATTCACTATAGGGTCAATTTAGAGTCATAACTCTCCTCTCCTAACCAGGGCTCGACATCACAACTAGCCAACAAGATTTTACTACAACATACTGTACATTTAACATGTTTAGGCCTGGCTATGCTTATAAATGTTCTTCCAATTTAGATTAGATTACCTCATAGTAGCTGGTAAACCATTACCAGTCTCAATAAAACATAAAACATTGGGTGAGGGGAAATATATAACAATATATTACAATCATATGTAAAACCAATAGCTAATCATTTACAACATATGAAAAACATTGTGGCTTGGGTGGCTAGTATCTTTTGAAGAGCAAAAAAGTTAATGATAAGCCCTGCTCCTAACACATGTCTTTGAATGAAGGCTCTAAATATCAATCCCACAACCTCCTTGCTGGAAGGCAGAAGCACCAAATGATATGAGTAAAACCTACACGTCAAGCCTCTAATAAAAAATATTTAAAACCTCAAAATCATCTTTTTGCAAATAATATTTCACTGTTCAGATGATAAATAACGCTGGTTATTTATCTCTGGCTGCGGCGATTATTGGTTTACTGATTATTTGTTTACATCTGCACTTTGGGCTGATTGTATTTTCACTCCTCCTCATTCTGGACCAGACATAATGCATTTTTAATGTGTTTTCAGCTTTTGACATTTAACGTTTGACCAAGGCGCTCTCCAAAGTGCTCTTCAGACTGATGTGGGGAAACAACTTTTGCTTTTGTTCACACAAGATAAGCATTGTTATCCACATTACATTAGTAGGGTTGAGAGTGAGTCGAGTCTATCCTAACAACTATGGGCCTTCGGTAGGATACACTCCAGGCAGTGGCCAGTTAGTTGCAGGGCTGACAGACACACACAGAGAGACAACAATTCAATCTTACATGCATTTACTAGGGGCAAAACAGAGTCCACAATTTCCCATCTGTGGGTGGTGTAAGGAAGATGAGTACCCAAAGAGAACCCACAGTACTATAGGGAGAATATTCAGAGACCAGATTCTATGTCTGGACTCTGCTGCTATGCCAGTTACCTGAACAAGGATAGTTAATTAAGGCTTCAGAGTTGTGGTAAAATGTTGCTATTGATACAAAGCTATTGGTGCATGAAGCAAAGAAAGCACAATTTAGTTCTTTCAAAATATCACACATTATTTTGTAAGCCAGCATCAAACCACCAGCAGCTTTCGAAGTGTCAAAACATGTCTGTTAATGGTGGTCTCAATACTGAATGGCAGCATGGCACCTGCCGCCAACATAAACTGACCATTTCGGTAAAGGTTTGAAGAAAACATGGACGGACGGAGAAAATATTAAGCGCCTGACCTTTTCAATTTACCTCAGCGGGTCTAAACCTGGCAAACATGTAACCGAAGTGACACTCAAATTACACAAAGGTCACCTATTTCAACTACCCAGTGAAGCCTGCGATAACATCTGCGCCTTTTCACTCAAAGGAGAAAACAATGAAATATCACAGGATTTCTTTTAGTTTTAACACCAGCCCAAATTTGTTTCCAGAAACGTCCCTTGTTAGCTTTTGTGAACATTTAGTTGGTCTTCAGATGGTATGAAGAAATGCAGTCTGATACAAAGCCACAGGATTAAAATTAATTGAGAATCGGTACAGTATTCTTTGGCAGCAGATTGTTGGATGCTGTGTGCCAATTTTTCAGTGTTGAACTAAGCCAGAGGATGGTAGGGTAGCCAGAAAGGTATTGAGTACTGAGTAACAGTATGAATGTAACCTAAGATAATTTTTAGTATAGATGTAATGAATATGGGACATAAAGAGGTTGTTGGAGTAGCTGCAAAATGTATACTCAAGTAAGAATATTGTTGTGTCAAAATAATATTACTAAAGTAAAGGTAATCATCATAGAATGTAACTTGTGAATACCCATTTCTGAACCAAGCCAGTAGAATTTTATTTGTGTGAGTGTGTGTGTCATAGGGGACTAGCCTGTTGGGGTTATGGAGGGTGCAGTGTGTGGGGCGATGAATAGGATGCTTTTGTGCTCAGTCTCTTAGCTGTCTGTGAAGCAGTGAAGGGGAGAAGGTGAAGCGAGAAGGTGACGCAGATAGGCAGATAAAGAGGAAAAAAGGATAGAGATAAACTGGGGGACAGGGGGAGGAGTGTGACACTACGAAAAGAGGGGTGAGACGTAGGGGGCAAGGTGACGAACTGAGGAAGGAAGGAAAAAGAATAGTCATCAATGAGAAATAATGTATGTATAATGAATAAAGTTAATGTGGCATATTATTTGTAACTGCTAAATTCATGTGACTGTTGCAATAAATGAGATGACTGTATGTACTAAATTTTGAATGAATAATTGGGTATTTTATTTCCTGTATTTTGATAGAAATAGAAATTACTTTGAAAAACTTGGTAATGCCCCTATAACACATACAAAAGCACTGTAAATCAAAAATGCAGTGAATGAGCCCGAACCAAATCAAAACTGGTGTGGGTAGTCTGATCCGACCAAACTCAGAAACATGTCAAGGAAAAGCTATTAAATAAGTATTTTCAAATGGAAAAATCCTATTATATTGAGATTGAAATTACAGTGCTCCTTGCATTCATCCATTTGCAGAAACCTGGTAGAAAACAGCAGGAAATTTCTCCTGAGACTGTGTTGAGAAAAGCATAGCCAAGAAAAATAAATGAAAGTTTGAAACAAGTGCTCTTATTAGTCATTCTGATCACCAGAGCTGACCTGGTGGCCTCAACCTTCACACATGATAGACTTTGGAAATGAGCCAATCATATTGACTAATGATGATGTGTTAGCCGTCGAAGCTAGCGGTGTGTGTCCACTTTTAAATAATGCAGAGTCAGATGAAGAGAGCCATTCAACTGTATTGCCTTCTTATATGAAATTACATATAATACCTTCTAAATGGCACAGTATTACAATGGGCTGGGTGTGGCGGAAGGTCAACTGTGATGCAAAGTCGTGATAGGTGATATTTAAGAGACCTTTAAAACATTAAATAAAGCAGGAAGCCACTCGGGACCCCTTGGCCTCAAACTCCAAATTATGAGTTTGCTTTTTACTGTTTTACAAAGAAACAAAAGAAAATATATTCTCAATATTTGAGTTGTAGTTTTTTAAAACCTTGGTCAGAGTATGTGCTGAAAAAGGAACATTATCTCCTGCTCTACAAGAACTTTCACACGATTCCTTCACACAACTTTGCCATTGATAATTTGTCCAAATTCAAAGGTTACATTATTTTTCTTCTGCTTATTCCTGTTAGGGGTCGTAGGTAACTGGAGTCTATCTCCCCATGGCCAGTTAGTCACAAAGCTGAAGCAGAGAGAATCCACAAAAACACGGAGAGGACATGCAGACTCAACTCGGTCAGAATCAGAACCACTAACTGCTCTGCCATCATGTATTCCTCTTGGGGGCGAAGCTCAAATATTATACAGTGCCCAAATATGCAAACAAGATCTTCTTGTTTAAAGGTAAATGCTCTATCCACTGATCAAAAGCACAACATTTCAATATTCAATTACAAGTATTTTTCATTTTCAAACATATTTAAAATCAGATTATTTCAACAAACCAATTACACTGCACAATTTAACCCCAACTGATGTTTGACTCAGTAGTCATTTCATCACAGGCTGAGGTTGTTGCACACTGACCCAGAATAACCATCTCTCATGTGGTCAGATTACTAGGTTGTGTGCAGCTCGGCCACATCACCAAGGTCCTCTCAGGCCATCACAGCATGTCTTTTCCATGATGAAACAACAACGAGCTCTGAAAGCGAGTGGGCGGTCAGGATACAAACTGTTTTCCTCCAGCGCCACAGAAACAGCAGGACAAGATCTGGAGCTGCCTGGCACCGATGTGGCATCCATACCTCAAACTCAGCCAACACAGCATGAATTCTCGCCTGCTTTGCAAAGTCAGGCCCTCGCTTTTTGTCTCACTGCATCTATAATCTAAATAGCATATGCAAGATGTAAATAAATGTTTGCCAACTGCTGATTTGCATGTTAACAACAGACAGTTTTTACTTTACGGGGGTTCTGATCCTGATTAGGGCTGCAACATTTCACAAATCTGATGTTCTTGGAAAATCGCTGCATTTAATTACTTTAGCTAGCAGAATTTTACACTCCAAATAAACAACAAAAAGTCAAATTTTGTTTGGTTTTGGGTTTAGTCCTGGTTTAGCTTTTGGGTTTTCATTTAGACAATATTTTACTAGCACTTTATTTTACTAGCACTTTATGTAATTACCAACCCTAACCTCTTAACCTAACCCTAACCATAGCTAGGTTATTCTAAATTGTATTACTATATTAAAACTGTGCTGTAAAGTCACATATAGACCCATATGTTGACTATAGAAAACTCCAGAGTATTCAATTTCTGCTAACACTGCATTGACACATTTTGTTATCATATCAAAAAGCCATATATCACCAGTCATGCCGTTATCACAAATACTCAGATTAGTCATTGCCCTATTCCTGAAGTTTTAAGGTGTTCAAAGACCAATCAAATCGAGCCTGGATGAGAGAAAACAGCAGTAGAATAGAGTTGATGGTGCCAGGTGATGATCTGAGGAGGCAGACATCATTAGGCTCCATCATCACACTTCATCAAAGAAGAGGGAGTGAGCTGATCTCTTGCTGGAAGTATGAACAAAAGCAGATGGCTTAATGACTCACACAATAAAGCACACGTAATTGAAAATACTATCATTCATTTTTGGTTAAGGTTTTTCGCAGTAGTAAGTATTCAACACTCTGATATCTGCACTGGGGTATATATTGGCTATAAGTCTAATTCCAACCTATATTGAAATGTTTTGCTGTGAAATGCTGTATATGGTTCAATCTTTGGCGTTATAGCTAAAAGGACAACAGTTGAATCTTAATAGGTCTACCTTTCTGTTGATTTTCAAATGTTCTTTGTAAGTGTATTGGATCTTTGTGGAATTACGGTTGAGTCTAGTTATATAACAAAGCAAAACAAAAGCAGTTCTTGTATAGTCTAATTGTGTCACGAACAGCTGATGTTCTCTGATGTTTGACTTAATAATTCATTTGACCTACAAATTTCACAATAAAGCAACAACATATGTGAGAAAATAGGCCTATAATATCGCTGTACTGACGATATAAAGTTGTTTGTGGTTCAGGTCATTCACAAGCCTTCACAATCACTAGGCGACACCTCCTCCTCCCCCATTAATCCCTCCATTAGGATAATACAAGCTTCTATAAACCCAGTCACATAATAAAGCTGTATTACAGAGGTCGTCAGTCACCTGTAAATCACCTGTCACAAGTATTACCCCCCAGTGGACCAAGAAGTGAAACTTGGTGGCTGCTGGAGCTACTCTAATCCGGGCAAAGCGCATAGTGTACGGAAGCCCATGGAGCAATTATAGCCTGTTTTTAACACTCTCTGTGAAGCTAAAATCCCATAAACAACTCAAATTAGCTAGCCCCTCTGCCTGTTCCATCCCTCCTCCTCCATCAGCAGCAAGTGCAACAGTACTCACCCCCAGTTTCTTACTCCGTATCCTCACGTATCCCTGCTTGACTATGTCGTTGAAGTTAGAAGCCATAGTAGCTTCCTCTTCGTGAAGCGTGGGAATAAACTGTCTCTTTTATAGGGAAAGTCTCGTGTCTCTTAAAGCTGGTCCGATCCGACATCCAGAGGAGGAGGAGAGCGGGCGGTGAGGAGCAGCTTGCCCCGGTGTCAGCGCTCACTGCCCGGCTTCAGCAGCTCGATCCATCCGCGGGAGGAGGGAGATACCATTCAGCTGATTCATGTGCGCCAAAGCCGAGCGCACGGGAGAGACGCGCTTCCTGGACCACACCATCCTGGAGACACGGAGGGGTGGGGGTCTGGAGGAGGCGAAAGTGGAGTATTGCAGCCGATTTGATGTTGCACTTGACTATTGGCATGCACAAAAACAAACAACTCGATGATATTTTGATATTAATAATTTCATTTTGATCATATTTGTTGATTGATTCTAAAAGCTTTTAAGACAATCAAACAGGTGATGATTGGGAGATCAGGAAGAACACCTCTTGATGTATTCTGGATAAACTTTTGTATTGACCCTAGATCAGGGATTATCAAACTGCATCACTTCAGGTAGCGTACTTACTCATAGATACTCAGAAGTATTTTGCTGTTCAAGTCAAGATCTTGGAAAGGGGGCCTCATGTTGACCTGGTTAGACATAAAGCATTGTATGTAATGTTAAGACCTGGTGTAGACCTGCTAATGCATGGTTAAATCCTGGTTTAGCTACAGTCCTGGTTTTGATGTTGTTTCAAAATTAGACTGGATTTGGAATCTTCCTTTTGATCTAATGAAGTTAAATTTTGGCTTAGACCTATATTAGTCTTGGTTTATTCCTGGTTTTATCTGGTCAAATTACACTTCAAAGCCTGAGGTGGTACTCAGTGTTGAACGTGCCCTCAAAATAAATTGAAAAAAATAATGAATATCAAACGTGTAGCCTATAGGTTATATGATGTATTGTATTGCGTAAGCCACCTCTGTTTGCTTAGTAGTCACAAGTTCAGCATATGCTATTTTTATAGTTTTGCTGCAGGCACATGTAGCTATTAATCTTTCTGATGATTTAATTCATATTCCATTAGCAGGTACAAGGCCCACACTCAATCACCTAATGTTTACACTCAATATGTCGCATACGAGACTAGATGTTGAAGCAATATTGATGTATTTTTAAAAATTGTTGCAATCATTCAAATCCTGGACCCCCCCTTTCCCCCTTCCCCCCCTCACCACCATCAAAGCAAGTATGCAAATGTCTACTGGGGCTTTGTGTTCAGACTAATTTGCAACACACTTTGTACCTTGCCTTTTGGTTATTACCTGTCTAAGTATGAATATCATTTCCATATTTTTACCAGACTGCCTCTAATAAGAAAATATAATTTTAGACACGCCGCCATGTCCCGTCAATTGGACAGCCTTGAAGTCGTGTTGTTAGATTGGTTAAGTAGCCTTATAAAAGTGGATAGTCCTGCAATGTAGCCTATTATTAAAGGATTGAATAAATGGTGAGCAAGCCGGAGAAAACAAAATACATAGATATACAGCACGTAGACGCCAAATCTTTTATACTTATTTACATAGAAGAGGTGCATGTCATATTAGACAGCCTTAGGTGACAGATGGTCCAGGTGTGCTGATATCATGACACAAGGCTTATGTAACAATCTTACATAAACAACTATATCAGACATTTTTAGTGTTTTCTCACATTTTTCATTCACCCAAAAAAAGCTGCCTGGACGACACCAGATTTACTCAGCTAAATGAGGACACAAATAGCCTATATTTGCAGCTCCGTGCATTTATTTTGCCTGATTATTTATCTCTTGTGTTTTGCTGATAGAATAGGGAGCAGTGTGGCTTTGTTGAATTGCCAAGATTTTTAACAGAGGTGAAACTCGTTGGCTGTAATTTGTGATTAACTATTGAACAGGATTGTTTCTTCACACGTGACTTTGATCATGCTAAAATTGCTCCAAAGATGTTCTTAAATTACCAAAGCTTGTTTTGTCTTATGAGCCTGTTTATTCATACATGTACTCATTCTTTTGCTTGTCATCCTCTCTCCAAGAAAACAATGGTGACAACAATACAATACAATATATTTTCATTTTTATTTGCCCATAATACAGAATGAGCTTTGTGATTGCTCTTGGGAATATGATTAGGAAGTTAATCAAATGATTAGCAAAAACATGCTTGGCTTCTCTGGGATTTCTGGATGGGTTGCCAAAAAACCAACATATGGTGCTGCCATCCACCATCGCCTGCCAATGGTGTCAGATAAGGTCAGACTTGGAAGGAGTCAGTCAAGTGCACACATCCCTTCACCAAGGTTACCAGTGAAGCGGCCTGTATGTGCTGCTGAACCTTAAGAAACACACGGCTTTGATAGTTCAATGATTTTGAGCAAGAGCTAATAAGCTAATGAAGCTTAATAAATAAGTTAATAATAATAATACAAAAAGTAATTTCAAAGGTAAATATGAGGTTGAACTAGAGGAGTGTGCTCTTTGCCAGGTAAGCACTTTTACACGTGGGCGGACCAGAGAAAAAATGATCTCACGCACATGCACAGTAATGTTTCTCTAGTCAAGCTTTTTAACAGCATCTCCTAACTGCCTGATAAGTTAATAGGCACTGTGGGATTTTGCTTTGATTAAATGTCAATGCCTGAAGGTAAGAAACTACAAAAAGAGAAGGGGAAGGGGGAAACTGCTAATATCCCTGCATGAGAGATGTGGGGCCTTGGTCATGTGACATTGGTTAGGCACACAATATAGGACAGTTAAGGTTGTATGTAGTCCCAGTGGATCTTGGCATGACATGTTTGTGATTTACTCAGTACAGTTGAAGCAGGAGTGGTTGGAGGGCCTCTGTGTCCTAGTGCACCAAGGTGATCTATGGAAGCAGGGGCTATTCAAGAGGGTCCTTCGCTTCAATCACACGAGAATAGAGAGTATAAGCCTATTACGGCCCCTTTGATTAAGATAATTAAGTGAAAAAACATCTGAAGCGCAGCTGCATGGGGAAATTAATTTGTAAGGTAATCTACTGGATACCTTTGATTAAACTGTCTGTGAATTTGCATTAGTTAAAATGCATATGTGATAAATAAAGATTTTGGAGTGGGGATAGATAGTATGAGGTGGCTATGTAGTGAGTGAATTCTGGCCAAAACACAGGCTCTCTAAATGGAATCTGCATGTTCTCCCCATGTTACTGTGGGTTCTTTACATCCCAAGCATCTAGACATGCACATAGTATGTTTAATTGCCCATAGCAGTTGAATGTGAGAATAAATGGTCACTGTATGTCTCTGCGTCAGTCTTGTTACTGTCTGGCTATTGTCCTGGGTGCACACCGCTTGAGGCCCATTCACTTGGATGTGCTTCATTTGGATGTACCCCTAAACCTGCTACATCCATACACACACATTGAGCTCTCTCAACACAAGGACCTCATCCATCAGTCCTGGACACATCTATAGCCTGTCCGTCCTGGGAGTGGACCCCTCTATCATGTGGTTCTCCCTAAGGTTTCTCTTTTTCCCATAAATGGATTTTTACAGCAATGGAGGGTCTAAGGACAGTGGATGTCCTGGGACAGTCCTTTTTGTTTGTGTGTTTATTGATTGTCTAATAACTTTGTTACTGTTTGCAATGACCTTGTTTACTGTTTACATACATCTCTTTTTGTGAAGACCTCTGAGGCAACTGATTTAGGGCTATATAAATAAAAATTGAATTGAATAGATGCTGGCATATACCCCAGTCATCTGTGATCACAAACAAGAACAAACTGATATGTGTATAAATGGTCTAATGCCAAACACAAAAAAACATCCTGTATTGCAATAGTAGGACTCAAATATAAATTATAGTATCCACAAAGGTCCATAATAAAAAACCAGTGAGAAACGCCTTTAAAACGAGACAAACCCAGCTGTGGAGAGGGATGAGTCTAGAGCGTGGACACTGAATGGAAAAAAAGAATGGATTGTTCTGTCTGTAAGCCCATACCTCCCGTTAGTTTGACCCAGACTTTGTGAGCTAAATTGGGGTCCAAACGGTGTCACAATGAGGCTGAACCCAGGCTGGATCTTCTTAGACCTGGCTTTTCTGCTGCTGTGGTATTTCCAGGGAACACTAAAGCCCAGAGAAAAAAGGTGCTAGATTGATGTTTTTTACTTGGTACCACGTTGCTCATATGGAGACTAAACTTGTGAAGGAGGATGGTCTCGGATCACTGGCCAGGCCTTCATCAAAACCAGCTCATTCATTTTAATTGTCTTTGTTTCTCAGCGAGGCTTGATAGATTAGAACCACGTCAGACGAATTTATATCAGGTCCTTAAGGGTTATTACTGTGATTAGTGCTTGTGATCAATGTTTCTATTCGTTTTCACGTCATTAAATATAAAAATTGTTGTTGTCTATGCATCATTTTCTAGTTAACTGCCACTCAAAGTTGCAGTACCTGATTTTGTATGGGACAAACAAAATGAGAGAGCATAGAGATAAGCAGAGTTATGACAACTCCATTTTTAAACAGCAACGTATTCTCTCAATAGTTCCTCAAACTAAAAGTGCCATTCAAATGCATTTAAAATTATTCTTAGGTGGAACTATTTTGAAGCTGCATCGTTCCTATTTTTTGGACCTTCGTTGGCGCAACTCTCTTATCTCTATGACTCTGGATGGGGTGGGGCAGATGCCAGAATTCTGTATTAACTATATGGGATTTTTATAAATAATATCCCCCAAAAAATATACAATTGTTGAATTTGACCATTTTTATTCCTGACATGGTCCATTACCCCCTTATCTATCCAACCACACCACTACACTGCAGATTAACAATGCCTGTCACCCAATCTTCCATTAAAATATACAGTATAGGGCTATAGAATGTGATGTCACCTGCTTACCCAGCAATAAAGTGAACCAAAAAGGTCTAGTTCTCTCTCCATTGAAGGAACAGACTGAACCTTCCCTCTAATACCCCCTGGCATTTAATCAAAATCTGAAATTAGTGAACACAGACAAGCATGACTAATATGTGTGTCCTGTAGAGGGCAATATTGTCTGTCATGTTAAAAGGACATTTTTTGGAGGGGCACTTTCTCTGACCTAATGTTGGTAATATGGTAATGATGTGTCCCCATGCAGACGCCATACTGTGAATGCAAAGAACAATCTTCCTTCTGTTGAATTATTATTAAAAAAAAACTGTGAGGATTATTTATGTGGTTTCATCGAGTTAACATTTCTGACCACTCAAGTGAAAGTGGGTTTAAAGTTGCACCTTGACTCCAACTCCGAAGGTTATATTAGCTTCTTTATTTAATCTGTGGGCTTTAGTATAAAACAGCTGGATGTTTGTGCTTTTCTCAATGAGCGTGGCTTGTGGGAGCGTCTTTGGGATTGGCAGAAACCAGTGACTCTCCAGCTTTTAACATCCAAGTTTGGAACAAAGCTAGTCTTTTACCTCGGAGTTGCGCTTTACAACAACTCGTGTGTGAGCATGGAAAAAGAGTGCAAATCTACGCTGCTCTGTAAATACACCAAAGGTCAGAGATGACGTCAGAGTCAGGACCACGGTCAGAGGCACCTCATTGGTTCAGCCCTTGACACAGCAAAAAAATTAAAATGTAGATATAGTTCAAATGACTTGAATTCAGAATATTAATCTTGATTTGAGTGGTTAATTCCAGCCACAAAATGTCCGACAATGACACAGTGTTGGCGGACGTTTTGTGATGTTTCAGTGAACTAGGTTTATTTTTCCTTGTATTATACCAAAGATAATTATTTCATTATGAGTAATATGAGAAATACAGAAGTCATCTGAAAAGAATTTGACTTTGAGGTCACCTGTGGGCTGTGTTATAACAGTTTTTGTTTCAGAGCGAGGGAAGGAACTGTTTAACCAATCACACGCTTCCACAGGACACGAGCGCTCTGATTGGTTGGAACATTGTTTATGTATCAAGCACTAGACTCGATCAAGAACAATGTGAGGGTGCTGATCTCAAAATTCACAGCTTATTCAGAACTATTTCCATTTTTATTTTAAGGAATTAAAAGTCAAAAGTCCAGATCTCTGTTATGTTATTCTGTTCGCAAAGGACAGGAATTAGGAAAGGGGAGTGTATCATTCAAACTTACACACATCACTTTTACAGTCACAAAATCAGATAGTGCAGCTTTAACAGAAAAGGAATATCTAGATTTACTAGATATAGAAACTGCCAGTGTAATGAAAAATAGAGATAGAAAATAATCAAGATTCAAAGATTCAAGATCAAGATCTAATCCATCATGTAAATAAATCTTCACAAATCCGAACTTCTAAAATCATGATTAACATTCTGAATTCAAGTCATTTTTACTACTCTAGATATTCCCTTTTTGCAGTGTACATGTTGCACTCTGTGATCCTTGGCCATGAGCTCAGTATAAATATAGCTGCTCACCTCTCATACAGCCCAGGCTTGTTCCTTATTAGTCTGGTTGTGACTGTGCCACTGTGGGCGCTACAAAAGTTACATTTCTGCTGACTTGCACAAAACTTAAAAAACAAACTTATTCTGGGATTCCTTTTGAAGAAATGTTTCCATTTTTTTTTCCATTTCTCTCCAACTCAGTCTTCCTTGTATTATGACTGACTGCAAATGACTGTGTGTGCCCATACACCATGCATTGCTATTGTTTAGCCTGATACTACCTGTATAAAGTTCACCAGACTGTCCTATGTTCCCATGCCACAGTCCTGGATGTAGTTATACTTACTGTGTTCATTCTCACCAGCAGCTCCTCAGATTGTGCCAGGCTTTTTTTGGGGGGGAAAACCATTTCCTCTGCTATCCCTTGGCTTGTATGAGAATTGATGCCACTTCCTGAGTTTTAATAATGGTAATAGTCTTATTAGTTTCCTCTGACCCACATCTGAGTATATCAGGAAGCTCTACATTGAAATATCAAGGCTTCAATTTATATCTTAAAGGTTTAGTTCATTTATTGTTAACTGTTCTATGATGTAAAGTAGGTAATCATATCATTGGCTCTCAAACTGTGGTACGGGTACTACTGGTGGTACGTGGGCTCTCTCTGGTGGTACTTGGACCTGGTTTTGCCCTGTTTAGTGTTAGTTTAGTGATGTGGTTTAGTAGACCTGTTTTAGAACTGGTTCAGAACTGGATTAGAAATTGTTTATGTTTGTCTCTAGTTTGAGCATGATTCAGACCTGGTTTAGTCTTAGATTAGACCTGATTAAGACTCTCGATTTACCGGTCAATCTACGTTCCGACTCTCACCTATGGTCATGAGCTTTGGGTCATGACCGAAAGGACAAGATCTCGGATGCAAGCGGCCGAAATGAGTTTTCTCCGACGGGTG